>JAPCYS010003567.1:0-61011 GCA_028641055.1 Alopecurus myosuroides | reverse complement strand
GGGACCTCCATGAGCGTGGTGCCGCCAGGGTGGTCCGATGACCAGGCGTGTACCTTGGGAATTGTCTCGTGTGAGGGGAAAGAGTCCTGCAGAAACATAAACATGGGGCCGCCATGACGGTTGGCGAGACGGTGGTGGCGGTCGGCGAAGTCTTGTGCCGAAAGCGTGGCCGCCCATGCGTGAGAGAGCCGGCGGCACCTGAGCACTGACCTGGCCGGTAACCGCGCCAAGATATCCTCTATGACATCGTCGGGGAGCACCGCTGCCATGGCGATACCGGAACGCACGCAGCTACTACCTACGTTGGAACAACACCCGAGCGACCGTGTAGGATAGCTACAACAAGTAGGCACAGATCGATGCGCTATTAGTAGTTAGGTTTCTTTTAAGTACGGGCCGGCTTTGATCCGGTGACCGACTCTGGCACGCAATCATGCATGTTCTTTTAACGACCAGATCTCGGATACCGTCCGAAACCTTAATAACGAGTTTCAATGCTAACCAAAACTTGCACACAAAGCATGCCATGGCAAAGCGATTAGAGATTTAGAGGGATCCGTTAATCACAGTATTTTTTTTTTCCTCTATCGAATTCGGATTTGAGTTTTGTTATATGACCGTCCATAGTAACAATCTAGCCTTAGCTTATGAGTCGTTGGATCAGAGGTGTGTTTCTTTCAAACTCTTGTCAGCCGTTCGATCAGATGTATGGTGTGTTTGTTTCGAGCACTTGTTAGCCGTTGGATCAGGGGTGTTTCTTTCGAGCGCTTCTTAACCGTTGGATCGAAACCCTAGCACAACATTTTATGAGCCAGAGGACTCTATATAGCCCACCTCTCGGAGTCCCTTCATACATCATTCAGTTCATCCACCGAATACAAATCATTCGGATTCGCCAGCATACGTTCTACGGTGCATTTGATATGCATATATGCACTCCAGGAGCCACGGTGGGGCTGTATGTTGGCGATACCGATTGTTTTGTTCTACATCCCCCATTCAAGGTTTGACAAAAGGTTTGATACATCATTCAGTTCATCGACCGACTACAAATCATCCGGATTCACCATCATACGTCTGACCGTGCTTTCGATATGCATATATGCACTCATGAGCCACGGTCGGGATGTATGATGGAGACACCATTTGTTTTGTTCTATATATCTACAAATCCTCCAGTTCACACGCCTGGCATGTGGAAAATAGAGGTGGACTAATCCAACTACATGAACCATGCATGTTTGATACATTATTACACAATAGTCTAGCAATATTACATGTTTGTTTTTCTGCGAGCTCAGATGGCATTATGCTCTCGGTCATTTCATCGAACATCTCTTATGCATATGAGGGAAAAACAAGTGAGCACACCACACCAAAAAGTGAGTGGCATGAGGAGTGAAGAACGCTGGCATGTAGTGTTTATAAAAAAAAAAGAATTTTTTGGGATTTGAAGAAATAAAGAATTCTATTAATTTTCATTTTCCATCTATTTGGAAAGTTGTTCTTAATGAAAGTGAAATTATTAACTAAACGGCAATATATAGAAATAAATAAAAAACTTTTCATCTAGGTGGGGCTCATTTTCCCCGGTTGGAGCCACCAACCGGGGCAAAAGACCCCCCCCCCCCCCACGCGCCTGCTCGTTGAGGGACTTTAGCCCTGGTTTGTGGCTCAAACCGGGGCAAATGACCCCCACACCACGCGCCCTGCTTGCCCCGGCCCCGCCTCTGCAGTTATTTTGCACCGGGTGGTGGCCGAGTCGGGGCGAAAGGGGTGCTCGCCAGTGAGCAAAAGCCCCGTTTTCCACTAGTGTACATTAGTCCCTTAGCATCATCCTCCAGCACCAGCATGACTTCCTTTTTTGTAAATTAATTTTAAACCTAACATGGCCACAAACATTTATAAGATCAACTTCAAATGTGCCAGATTCACATAATCTTGAAAGAGCAGCATGGTGTCGTCAACATATCGAAGATTGATACTCCTTTGTCCATCAGGTGAGAAACCAAATACACCACTAGCCCAACCTCTTGATCTTGCATTATCATCTTAGCTAAGTTTCCAACAGCCACATATTAAAGACGTAGGGTGAGAAGGGATCGCCTTGTCTCAACCCTCTATGATTGGAAAAATCTTTCCCTCATGTGTTTTCAATTTTCGCACACAGGGTTCCGTTCCGGAGTTCTGTTCATGGCAAAGCCATCCACCCATATACACCATTTTTCGCTATAAACTTTTGTGATGTAGGCCTTCCCAAAATCAAGTTTCAACACCCGACCCTGATGTTTTTTTTCTTACGAGTTTCATGGAGGATTGCATGCAAAGGAAAAAAAAATCCATCCATAATATTTTTCCCTTAATGAAGGCATTTTGATAGTTAGAGATTAACTTGGCACTAAACGATTTTTTATCTAGTCCTGTTGTGATTGTAATCACTTTAGCCAACATTTTGTATAAGACTTGCAAGAGACAAATGAGTCTATACTTTTAGATAGTATCAATATCTTGAGTTTTTTAAGTAGAATAATCATGCCAACATTGATCATGTACGGGTCTAACTTGGCAATATACCAATCATCAAAAATGGCAATCACATAATGCTTAATCATAGGCCAACATGCCGGATAGAATTCAACAGAATACCTCAGACATGGTGCCTTTTTCTTCACCATCTTATCCAACACATTTTTCGCTTCTTGTTCACTATAAGGCCTATCCGACAACCATATTATCCCCGGCTGGGTGAGATCCTCTCAGCCTCACTCCAGATGTTGCAATCAAGATGGTGATTTGTGTATATGTTTTTTTTTAACAATGAACATAGATTGTTTGATCTTCTGTTCCGACATACTCTGAGTAACTATTCAGACATCACACACTCTATTGATATGTAATTGATTGGTACTAGTATTTGAACATCGGTAGCACTTAGAAGATGTAATCAAATGGGGACATAGTAAGTCGTGTTCTACGGAAGTCCTCGCTATCAATCATGGCGCGCCAACTTCGACAAACACATCTAAGCCTTGCAAGAGTCATACTCGACAGATTACGTAGAACCAGCGACATGGCAAAGACGATGTCCACCTGCGGCTGCCCAAGGTAGGAGAGGCTTTGCTCGTATGACACGGCATGCTTTAAGATCATTTGTTTGTTAGAGACCAAGCGGCTTCGGTCTAGAAGGCTCTCCAAATCTCCCGTGGCAGGGCGTATGCATACAGCCTGAAGCTCGGTGCACGCCTCAAAAGGTCGCGTGCTTGTACGAAGACTATGCGTCGACCGTTGTCTATGAAGGAGAGTGGCCTGATCAATGCCCCGATGCGCAAGGGATCAGCAATCTTGCACGGCAGCCTGTCCACGTCGATTCGACAGTGCATATCCCACGTGCTAGTTCCATGCTCGCACAGTAGCCATACACTGTATCGATGCGGTAGCGCGTTGTGAACTTTCTCCAATTCGGTGCTCAAGAGGCATAGACGTCCGCCTAGCTCCGTCAGAACTAGCCTATTTCTGTCCATGTCGAACGGCGGCAACTGCACGGTCCCAAACGTCTCGTCGCCAAGAGAGAAGGAGGCAATGAACGTATCTTCAAGCGGGGAGTCAAGCTTGCTCTTTGCCAGCCAATGCACGTGCCCTTGCGAAAATACGCTCGTCTCGTTTTGGTTTACCCAGCCCGTCGGTCTCTCCCGGGCACCGCCCTTCGCCGGCCTCCAGAGCCCCGTGGAGTTGACACTAGTAGAGAAGTGCCTTTCTATGGATCAGATTCTGTGACGCATGGCTTTTTTGGTGCGCCACAGAATTATATTTTTGTGGCGCACGAGTGGGCATACGCCACAGAAAAGATGCATTCTGTGGCGCACGGGACCGTGGTGCGCCACAGAAAATAGGATGCGCCACAGAATTCCCATCCGAAAAAATTCTGTCCACACGCACCAACTCCACCCACCCACCCCCCCCCCCCCGGAACGCCTTTTCTAGTTTTTGACGGAAGAGTTGGCGGTCTAAAAAGCATCAAAAAATAAATCACTTATAGATGCACGGAGAGTTTAAGGTCTACTTTTTTATCAAATTTTGAAATATAAATTTCGACTTTGTGAGCAAAAGTTTTATAAAAAAAGTAAAATGGGCATAACTTTTGCATACGATGTCGAAAAAAAATGATCAAGATATTAAAAAAAACTAGAGAGAAAAAGGAACCCAACCTCACTGGGCTTCGGCCTGTGAGGTTTTTTTAGAATCGCCAAATTCCGAAAGAAACAAAAGTTATGGCCATTTTAAGATTTTGACTAGAAAATAAAAAAAAAAATCTGTGGCGCACCAAGGGGGGTGCGCCACAGAATTGGGAGGCAGGATTCGAAATTCCCCTTCTTTTCTTCCTCTTCTTCCCTTCTCCCCTCCACTTTTTCCCTTCTCCCCTCTACTTCTCCTCCACTTCTCATCTTCTACCTCTCCTCTCCTCCACCTCTCCTCCTCCATCACCACCACCACCACCACCACCACCTCTCCTCCTCCTCCACCACCACCACCCCTCCTCCTCCACCACCACCACCACCCTCCTCCTCCTCCTCCTTCTCCTCCTCCACCACCACCACCACCACCTCCGGCAAGCTCCTCCTCCTCCTCCACCACCACCACCTCCGGCGAGCTCCTCCTCCACCACCACCTCTCCTCCTCCTCTTTCTCCTCCTCCTCCTCCACCACCACCTCTCCTCCTCCTCCTCCTCCTCCTCCTCCACCACCACCACCACCTCCGGCGAGCTTCTCCTTCTCCTCCCCACCAACTCCGGTGACCCCCATCCTCCACCAACCAACTCCGGCGAGCATCCGACGAAATCCGGCGAAATTTCGAAATTTCGAAAATTTCCCGCGGCCAGATCTGGCCGCCTTTTTTTTGAAATTCAAAAAAAAAATCTGTGGCGCACCCCTCCTTGGTGCGCCACAGAATTGCAAATTTCTGTGGCGCACGGCTGAGGCGCACGGCCTCGGTGCGCCACAGAAAAAAAATTCTGCGGCGTGAATTCTGTGGCGCACCCCTCTGGCCCCTAGGTGCGCCACAGAATCCCATTTTGGTGCGCCACAGAAAGGCCTTTTTCTACTAGTGGTGACCACGTACACCTCGCATCCGGAGCCCCATGAAAGACTGTCAGAATTTGATCCACGATAGTAGACGCGTATAACTTTGTGTCTGCTGATGGACTTGTCGTAGCCGATCCCAAAGCTCGCGTATCGACGGCAAGCATCGGCGACACGGCGGCAACCCGTGTCTCGGCCCTCCGGGAGCGCCGCCGTTTGGCGTGTGGATGGGTTGAAAAGGAAGTGTACCCCTGCGCGCGGTCGCTTCGAGGATGACCAGGCCACGGCACTGCTGGGTGACGAGGCGCGGGAGAATGTCGTCCCGGTCCCTGCGGGGCCATTTGAGACCGGACGATGGAAGAGACGGCGGACAGCGGCCACGGCGTCTGAGAGCGCGCGGGACCTCCATGAGCGTGGTGCCGCCAGGGTGGTCCGGCGACCAGGCGTGTACCTTGGGAATTGTCTCGTGTGAGGGGAAAGAGTCCTGCAGAAACATAGCCATGGGGCCGCCATGACGGTTGGCGAGACGGTGGTGGCGGTCGGCGAAGTCTTGTGCCGAAAGCGTGGCCGCCCATGCGTGAGAGAGCCGGCGGCACCTGAGCACTGACCTGGCCGGTAACCGCGCCAAGATATCCTCTATGACATCGTCGGGAAGCACCGCTGCCATGGCGATACCGGAACGCACGCAGCTACTACCTACGTTGGAACAACACGCGAGCGACCGTGTAGGATAGCTAGAACAAGTAGGCACAGATCGATGCGCTATTAGTAGGGGCGATTTGTTAAGTTTCCTAAGTGACCGACTCTCGTACGTTAACGACCAGATCTCGGATGCCATCCGAAACCTTAATAACGAGTTTTAATGCTAGCCAAAACTTGCACACAAAGCATGCTATGGTAAAGCGATTAGAGATTTAGAGGGATCCGTTAATCACAGTATTTTTTTTGTTCCTTTATCGAATTCGGATTTGAGTTTTGTTATGACCGTCCATAGTAACAATGTAAGAATTGTTGCCTACTGGAGTTCTCTTAAACATTGAAATTAAATTGATCTGAATTTCCAATTTCTTTTGTCCGGAGAAGCTGTAGCTGTGGCACCCAAAGAAGAATCCCGACCGAGGGAAAAAATTACTTTCTCCATACCACAATGTAAAAACGTTTCCACAAGGTGTAACAGCTTGCCAAAACGGTTATATATATTTTTTTTTTCTCTGTGGGATCATCCGGGGGACATCGTCCGGGTCGGGGTAGCAACCTGACGTGGCCCCCACCCCACGTTGGCACACGGTTCCTCCTACTCCACCTTATCTTCACAAGTCAACTGCACCTGCGATCTGAGATAACGCCCCGCCGCCCACAACGTTCCAAACCAACGCGCCTCGCCGGAAACACGATGCCGCCGTTCCTCTCATGCGCACCTCGTCGGAGATGGGGTCGCGCAAGCTGTGGCCATACGACTAGGTCCCCGGAGCCGGCGGCGCGTCCAGAGGAGTAGGAGCTGCCTGTCGCGGTGCCGGAGGAGCTGGAGGGGGCGACAAGGCAGAACACGGCGGCGGCGAAGAGCGGGCGGTGCTCGCCGGCGGCATACCGGAGTGCGCGGGGGAGCCACGCGAGCGGCTTGGAGTTGGAGGGCTTCTGGGTGGGGTACCCGCCGGCATCGGCGCCGGCGGACGGGGACGCCCCGCCGCGGTAGGTCAGCTCCGACGCCATCTCCGGGGACCTAGTCGTATGGCCGAATAACTCTAGTGCTCCTCTGCTCGAGTTCGACATCCCCACCTCCATCCTCTACCACCGCTACTGACCGATGTTCCAGGCGCAGGCGGAGATGACTCCGTTCCAGGCGCAGGTGGAGGCGGACCAGCCGGCGAGCGCGCCGAGCGGGTCGGCGGTGACGGCGCGCTTGAAGAGCATGAGCAGCTCGCCTTAGCCTTATCTCTTTCTCGAGGCCGTGCGCGGAGAAGAGGTGGCGGACAGCGCGCGGGGATGCTCCCGATGAGATGGGATGGAGCACAGCGGCGGGGTGGTGGTGCTGCTCCCTGCTTCTTTCCCTGCGCCGTTCTCTCTTGTCCCCGGAGCTCGGCGATGCTTCCGAAGGTCGGCAATGGTGCTCCCCCGAAGACGGAATTTTTTTTTGCTACATTTGTGTAATTCTTTTGCTTTTTTTTGTGTAAACTTTTTGCTACGATAACTCCAGCAACATCTCCGGCGAGGTCAATGTTTGCTACTTTACGGATTTTTTTTTGCTTTTTTTGTACAAATTTTTTGCTACTGTAACTCCGGCGAGGTCCGATTTTTTGCTCCAATAGAATAATTCTTTTGCTACAATAAGGTTATTCTTTTGCTTTTTTAGTATAAATTTTTTGCTCTCCGGCGAGCAAAAGTCTCCGGCGACGGCTCCGGCAAAATCGACTTTTTGCTTCTGTAGCAAAATTTTTTGCTACAGTAACTCCGGCGAGGTCTCCGGCGAGTCTCCGGCGAGGTCTGACATTTTCCTGTTCTTTTTGGGGTGAAACGTTTTTTTGCTATGGGAGCAAAAGCGGGACATTTTTTTGCTACGGGGAGCAAAAGCGGGACTTTTTTTGCTACGGAGAGCAAAAGCGGGATTTGGCCAAAAAAAAGGGGACAGGTGTCAGCAGGGGGAGGCGGGGGATGGAAATTTTCCATCCCCCGGAGGACGCTCAGCAGTTCCCCGCTTTAATTGTGATTGTGAAACGGAGGAAGAAACAGTGCCACAACGAATATTTTGCTCTGAATCGGTCTGGTGATCGATGGCTATGTACACTCCAAAAGATCCGGCCATTGACGCAGGGCAATCACATACATCCACTGATATTGGCTACTAGAAGTAAATGGCGCACTTTGCCCCGCCTGTTTTTCATCTTTGAACAACTTTTTTTATAAATCAGTTGTTTTACTTGATTACATATAGATCCATTATTCTATTTCTACATGTACCTTATTTTCTAGCATGGAAAAAAAATATCCATGTTGTCATTACGCCCAGGAAGGAATCTGAGAGCAATCAGAGTATTGTACATCTACTTTAAACCCTGCTTGGTAGCAAACTTTCTCTCACAACAGATGTATACCACACCTATATTGCTCAGTTTGTTTCATATATATACATACATAGGAACTAAGTAAAATGCGAGATAGCCAAGTATAGGAATACCGGACAAAAAATCAAACAAAAAAAACACAACCTAGATAAGTGCATGTAGATCCTCATCATTTGTCACCTGAAACCTAATTGCTCAAGATTATCAATAGGAAAAGTAATACGTAACTAAAACAACACATGTCTACAACAACAACATTCAGCCACTGAGTAAGTTCTGGTGGTCCTATGCTGAAGATGAGTAAGAGCTTGTCTCGGAAAAATCCTATGGAAGCACATCCTTGCCCTTGATTTCTATGCACTCCTGCAACCCCGTGACAAAAAACAATAAAGTACTTGAGAAAACTCAGCGCAAGGTATTTAAGGAAAACAAATGCTCATTTAAAGAAAAACTTGTGGAATATGGACCTCGATCGGTACAAGCTTGCAGTATCTCCACATCCTTACCCTTCTCATTGTTTTCCTATAAACAAATCTTTAGCATTCCTATGTCAGTTCAAGATTAAGTAAAATCGTCAAGACAATAGGTAGTTAATCGAGGATTTGCAGAGTGGTGATGCTTTGGTCCTGTACTTCCCAGCATCAGTTAGCACACCAAATTAAGGAGGCCCAATCTACAGAACCATTACGGACTAGTGGGCGATTGAGAATTTCCTTGACCACAATTTCTGAAAGAAAACCTCATCTAGACCAAAGAATCAATTGATTCCCGAAATACAAAAAATATAAGATGCACAAGGATTGCAAATGGGAATCTCACTATCCCAGTAAGACATCCCTACCTCTCCATAACACATGTGGTTTCATGGCAAATTTCAGTTGCTAGTTGTTTGAGAAAGACTCAACTCAATTGATGTCCCATAACTCAATTGTCATGGATACAAAACATGGGCTGCTCTAGCATGCATACGGCTGCTAGAAAAGGGAATACATGCAGGTGTGTGGGCGTTGTTTGAATTCAGTAACTGACCCAACGAAGTGAATACACCATAAGAAAATGGAAGCTTTAGTGTGATTACTATGAATTAAATCGTTAAAAAATATGTAACTGATGTAGCATGCCAAATTAAATAATGTGAAGACTCTTAATCAGAACATGAAAGGAGAAGTAATAACAAAACTGAATATCTACTCTTAGAGCAGTGCCAAATTCCAAGAGACGAAAACAAAGGTTGCCAGCACGGTCAGAGAAATAATAGCGTGATGTTACCTGAAGGTATGGTCCAATAGGTAGAGGAATATGGGGAAACATAGATGCAGAGTTTTATGCGAGGTTGGAAATAATTCCGAGGAAATTAGCCCTCCAATGTTAGTTATTGGGGCACGGTTGCAGCATATTCGACCATTTAATTATACCAATCCCACTCTTTCTATTTAGGAAGAAATGAGAAATTAAATGACATGCTTCCGAAAAGCCATCATGGTTGCATCAAGGGATTTCTGGGTGTGATTTATTTGTGCCGTAGACATTAAGATCTTTGTGTAGAAAAGATCAACTCAATCCGAAAAAACAAACAAAATGATGTACTTATGGCGCAAATATGTTTGCAAACTTCAATAAGAGAACTCCAAATACAAATTTTATCATCCAAATTAATTAAGCATCTAGAATGTTTTCAGTTAACACAGCCACGATCTAACTTATAACTGACGGCAGAATTGTCAGGCACCTCAACATTTATTTGACAAGAAAAACATCATATTTTAGAGCGAGACAATCAATGATAGATAATTTTTCCTGCACATATTATATTCTTGCAATCGACCTAGATTATACAAAGTAAAATGGGAAAGCATACGACTTGGTAAAGACACGAGATTCTTAGGGGCAATAGCCTTCAACACTTTGTCCTGCTAGAGTCAACATCCTACATAATTCAGTAAGTCTTTTAGATGTGGCGCAGTATTTTAGATTTGATCTACGGAGTAATATTAGGACTTGGTTCCATCAAACCAATGGTTAGGTTAACCTAAGCTGAAAAGGAGGGCAATGGGCCTAATGGTTCACCCCAAAACCTAGCGCATCCCTAACCCAGTGCCTTGACAATCAGCGCCTCCTGAAGCCGAGCGCCTGCCTCCTGCTTCCCGAGGGTCCTTCCCCAGTGATCACTACAAAAGGAGTATAATGCACACACTACGTCCCCGGACTCTGTCATGAATGCACACACGATGCTATGGGAGATGAGGCTGTGTGCATGTATACCAATGATCACATTATCCAACAAATTGTGATACGTAGTTCACATGTGTACACACCATGCACACAGAATCTTCTTAATTAGCTTGAACGGGACAAAAGATGGTTTCTTGCTTTTCTTGAATGGCTCTATCCAAGGATCAAAGGAAGAAGGAATTATTTTCTTGCAGATCGGCAACACTTCAGTTCAACCTGAAACCCGACTTCTTCCCTTCCTCTAACAATTAAGTTAATCTAATTGACTGGAGAAACAAGAAAGAACATAGAGGTAGAATATATGGTTAGGTTATCGACCACTTCTTCATCGACCAGTGCACTGGCTCCAATTTTTAATGTCTTAAATAGTTAAATTAAACCTCACCATCATCTGATAATCGATGTATCTCTATCTGAATTTCATTGTCAAAAAATCTCTATCTGAATTTATTTCTATGATACAAATTTACCAAATAGCCCAAGACTGGGTTTGTTTCTATATATAGTATCTGTACATTGTTTTGTCACAACTTAAGCTTCAATTAATTCTCCCATCCATGTTGATGAACTTATATCATCAAACCCAGCCGCAGTTATCTTTACACAGTAGTATTAAACAAAATTATACAGTTTCAGAACTTTGCACTGTACAGTAGCGATAGTTCTTAATTGACAGTCACGTAGTAGTTCTTAAAAGTGGTTTAACCCTTAAGAAAGTACGGAGTAATATACCCATCTCCTTCATTAAATCAAAACTTTACCAATCACATACATATGTGGTACTGGGACTGCACATGACCCCAAGAACACTCTCTCGGACAGAGATCTAGCTGTGGAAGAAAATATAAAGAACATGAATAGACTGTTGTTGAAGCACGCATACTCCCTTTATCTGAGAGCTAGAATAAAAAGGCATATATCTGAATATAAAACAATAAGTGAAGAAATTCATGTCAGATGAACTGAACCTGGGAACACATAAGTCTAAGAATAATTGCAGGCACATTGTAGTGGCTATGAGAAGACGGGACAGCTGATCTCCACAGAACGAAACTGTCCCCCTATCTGCCACCGCCGCTGGTTTAATCGTCCTCTCGTTCTTGGCCACCGCATTCTTCTTCGAATCCTCCATGTTTCTCTTCACAAACCACTCTCCTCGTCTCCGACTAAACCTTGCTCACCAGTGAGATCAAAGCGCTACTGCACCAAGTAGATGGTCGCATGGAGTAACGCGAGCACACGGCCCTTTTGCCCAAGCATCGCCTCTAGGACCTCTAGATCTACGTAGATCTCCACTGAGAACTGCGGCAATGATGGCCTATGATTATGGATACAAGAAATGCCGGCCACGGTCGCCTCTCCTGCCCGTCTTAGCGTTTTGACTGGGGGAAGTGCTCGCAACGGCGGCGGCGAAAGCTAGGAGCCTAGGAGAGAAGACAGAGGATGAGAGGAGCGACCAAAAGACGGAGGAGAAAGAACAAGGCCGCACAGGCAAGTGGCCCAACACCAGGCAGCGAAAACGAGTACGCACTCACGCAGGTGGCCAAACGGGCGGCACGGCACGGCCGGCTTAGGGCACGGCGTCAATCGTGCCGTGCCGTGCTAGCCCACGGGCTGCCATTTTATTTTGGGTACGGCCCGGCGGCACGAATAGGGCCCCTCGGACCAGTTTCAGGCACGGTAGCCCGTCAGGGCATGGCCCGTTAGGCACGCGAGGGAGGCGGAAATTCGAATTTCGAAATTTTGTGGGGCCCAAGAGAAGCGAGAAAGCTGTTTTTTCACCGTTACGGAGTAATTAGGAGTCAATTAGCCCATTTAATGTGTGATTTGTGTCAGTTTTGATCTGTTTAGCCATATTTAGTCATTAGAAGGCTAATTTAGTCTAAAAATTGCATTTTTTCCTATAAAAAGGGATGTACACTGCTATAATTTAATCGTGCCATGTCGTGCCCGTGCCGTGCCGCGTGCCGGTCCGTTTAAGCCGTGCCGGGCCAGCCCACGTGCCCCGAACTGAAGTTCGGCACGGGCACTAGCGTGCCCGTGCCGTGCCTAGGCCCGTTTGCCATGGGCCGGGCTTTTAAAGCGTGCCTCGGGCCGGCTAAAAAAGCACGGCCCAGTTGGCCACCTATACACGCAGGCGGGCAGGCGAGGCAGACGTTTGACTGGATCTAAACACAAACGAAAAAACAGATGCAAGCAAGAGAAGCATTCTCCTCCGAAGAAGAGCCGGCGACGTGGCATGTGGGGCGCGTCTGATGAGGAAGCAGGGAGCGCGGATCCATCGTACCTTAGGGCATCTCCAGTCGCCCCCCGAGCACCCCCAGGCGGCCTTTTTAGCGCCGGTTGACGGCGAATAGCGTCGTTTCCGCACAAGTCGGCCTCCCCAGAAGCCCAAATAGCGCCGTTTTGGCGCTATTTCGCGCCGCGGCACCCAGACCAAACCCAGCCCGCTGGGTTCGGCTTGGGGGGCGAAACTGCGCTGCAGCCCGCGTGGGCGAGCTCTGTTAGTGACGCGCCAAAAAAAAAGCGGGAACAGAAACCCCCGCCCGTGACCTTCTTCTCTCGGCGCCCGCGCCGTCAAAGGGTGCCGGAGTAATGGCGTGGCGGCCGGCCAGTGCATGCGCCCCAGTCAAAGGCTGCCGGATTAATGGCGGGGCGGCAGCGGTGACACGCGCGGCGCAGCGACTGGCCCGCCAGGCTATAAAATAGGTGCTCGCCTCTCGCCGTTCTCCCATTCTCGCCTCCTCCTCCTCGCCACTCTCGTTGCGCCTAGCAACGATGCCTCGCCTCTGGGATGCGTGGCCCGACAGCGACGAAGAGGAACAGCAGCCGGCGCAGGAAGTGGCGCCGGAGCAGCAGCCGGCGCAGGGAGCGGCGGCGCCCGAGCAGCAGCCTGCCCAGGAAGAGCTGGCGCCCGATCAGCAGCCGGCGCAGGCTGCCCAGCGCTGGAGGAGTTAACGGAGGAGGCAGCCGGTGTGGCCGGAGCAGCACGCGGCCATCCACTCCTTCGAGACCGCGCGGAACGAGGAAGTGTTCCACCAGGTCCTCGGCGGCCTCGAGCAGGCGGCGGCGGCGGCCGAGGCTGCCGCCGTTCGGGCATCTCTGGGGACCCACCGGAGGAAGAGGCTGAGCGCGAGGCGTACCGGCAGCTGGTCGAAAACGCGGCGTCGGCCGAGCAACAAGCGCTCATCGCGCAGTACGAGGCCGACCGGCGGTGCTGCAGAACGAGCGGCGCAACCGCGAGCCCTCCGAGCAGGCGCAGCTGCACCGGCTGCGGGTGCAAGGCCGGGCAGAGCGGCGCTGGCTCGCCATGGCGGCGAAGGATGACAGCGAAGCTAGCCCCTCCAACCGGCTCACCATGGTGGCGAAGGGTGACCGCGAGGAGGACGACGATGAAGACGACGACGCCTAGAATAGTCGCCGACGTAGATTTATTTTTGCACTGTTTAGTTTATTTCTCGATGTTTTAGTTCAAATTTGCGTCGAATCAAATAAAATGTGTCGAATTTTCATTCCTCTGTTTTTTGGGCCGAAACTTGGGCTCGAGGGAAGACTGGGAAGCCTGCCCCCCAGGTTCCAGATTAGCGCCGTTTGGCGCCGCGGCGGCCCCAAAACGGCGGCGTTTTGGGCCCTGTGGGGCGCAACGGCTAGAGATGCCCTTAGATTTTGGAGGGACTAGTTAAATGCCGAACCAAGACATAGTTGATTTTATTCTGTTGGATGCCACAGGCACAATGATTTTTCAAATACACCACATATTTTGGTATTTACCCTTTCACTCCATCTGGTGTCACCTTCTGTGCTTCCCACCATTTCAACCTTTAACTCAATCATGTGTCCCCTTTTCTAGGTACTTCCCACCATTTTAACCATTTTAAGATAAGACAAGGATAGTAACCCTTTTGGTTATCGAAGAAAGCATCTTGAAAAAGAAAACAGTAAGAAAATACGGGGACAACAATTTTTAATAAAAAGTTACAATAATTTGTTAAGAAAAGTCTAGCATTATTCATCATTTCATTCCTCCTGTAACTGACCATTCAAATGTCCATTCATTTTCACCAAATAATAAAAAATGATGAAATAACCAAAGAAAGTCATTCAATCATACATGTGTGCTAATGAGTTTATAATATCATGCCCTAAGACATATATCTTCCTCTTTATAACATCTCATCTTGTGAGTTGTTATCATCCTGTGCCATGCAGAGGAACGTTCCTCCTCCACTTCAACGTTGATCTGTTCCATATTCATTATGCTAGAGATGTAGAGTTGTTTTCACCCAAACTAAATGGAAAATACAAGATCAAAACTACCAGGCTTGTTGAACCGAGCAACCAGGTGTTTCTCTGCAAGTGCCAATCCGACTGCATTTGCGTTATCCTGGCCAAGAGGACATGCATAAGCCAAGAAGAAGTCCAAACATTTAATCTCATGCTCCGACATGAAAGAAAAAACATATGCGGCTACAACGAAGCATAGAACTGTAAGCGACTTTACCTTGACAGAGCAGGGCGTCCTGGAGCATGCATCCGTGTCCGGCGGAGAGGACGAAACGGTCGCCGTTGAACCAGTAGGGGTCTTGGGTTGTACCGCATGACCTTGTCGTAGAGGATGTGGCCCGAGGTTGCCGAAGTTGGCACTTGTCGATTGCGAGGAAACAAGATATCATTTGCATATATAAAAGGACACCACCATGAACCATCAAGGCTCTACGAAACTACAAGAACACATGGGTATATTTAATAGAAAACGGAAGAGCACAAAAAGAAATGTAGACAAAAAATTATGAACAATGTTTTTCAAACAGAATAGACAGCAAACTACATGTATATTGTTAAATCAACAAAAAGTGAATTGCACATACATAGAAGCTAAATGTGGTTTCAGAATCAAATTTTCCTGTATATATATATAGGTACTTCTATTTGGGATCTTTTTCAAACATATTTGTGAATTTGCAGCTTCAAGCATGAAATCAGTTCAAAAGTGAATATAATACTCGAGAACATGTCATCAATTTGGCATCGACCAACGACCAGCAAAATAGAAGTGCCGTTTTTTTTTTGTTTCTATCAGTGAGCAGTAATGTAAGAGGGTTAATGTATTGTGAGCATCATCACAGTCATAAAGTGCAGCATTAGTCTCCAGGCTGAGAAGAGAATCAATTGCCTGCCTTTATATAGGTAAGGTTTCAAGGTAGGTTGATTCTGTCTGCTGGAAAAGGATCAGCTATCCAGTTGTTCTAACTGAAGTAAGATTTTTATAATGACGATCATGTGGTGTGCCTGCATATATATATTATTAGCTCAGTGTGCTAACCAATAAGCATATCCAAGAATCTATATGATAGAAGAAAACAATATGTTGTATTCCATAATAGGAGGCTCTATTAATATGCACCTTCTCACCAAAAGGCATAGCACCAATGATGAAGTAACATAGTAAATCCTTGTCAAAAGGTCGTATACCACCTTTGAAAGGGTCCGATTGAGCAGCACCAACAGGCGAGAAAACTGAATCACCCACGTCAAAGTCTATGTATACGCCTACAGGCTTTCCTGGCTCGATCACCCACGTCAAGGTCTCTGTATACGCCGTAAACCACACATGCAGCCATTATTATAACTTCAAAGGATCAGCGCTGAAATATCATAGGCTAACTACTTTAATAGAGACGGAAGTGCACATGTTTAGGGAGCTGCCAAAAGTTACTCTTGTTGTTCTTTGACAGTGCACCTCCAAAGTGTTTTCTTTTCAGCTACAAATCACCTGCTAATTGCACGTCAATTATACTTTAGTAGTGGGAGAAATTGACATTTTTTTATATTGTGTCGTGAAAGTTATCCTGCCTGAGATCTCTTGCTGATGCAGATAGATAGTTGTCCCGTGTAAATGTTTTCCGCCTTAAATTACCCTAATCAGGCTTAATTTTACATACTCCTGGATCAAGGGCATGATTCAAACCCTTCCAAATTAAAGGAAAGAAAAACATTACTGGATATTCTAAATATTGCACAACAGTGAAGTTTGTACCTTTGCTTGTCATTTGAGTAGCTCCCGATCCTTGCACCAGACATCAGAGAAGGATCAACCAATGGTCCTTCTCGTTAGGAAGAACCCTCGCGTTCCTTCTCACCCCCTCCCCGCCTTGCGGTGCACTGCCAGATTTATTGTCGCTGCTCCAAGAGCTGATCAGACACCGATGAGGATCTCGGGTTACTAATTCCTGCATAATGTTTACTTACGATATAGGCCTTAAAAAATGGCAAATGCACCTTTTGTTTTACATGTAGACATCAATAGGGCAATAAGATAAGATGTTACCAGGTCATGCTTCGGATAGTTAAATCGTCCATGGTGGTTGAGTCAACGTTGTGATCCATTTTCTGCAACAACAGCAAAAATATAAGTTAAACATAGAGTACTAAGATTGTTTGAACAATAATTAAAAATTGGCACATCCCCGTGGACGCCATCGATTTGAAGTTTGATGAACATATGTGCACGACGGCTGGGTTTACAAGCCTGGGGCTAGAAAAGAGTCACTTTCACAGCCATCGACATCGACTGTTTAATCATCTACACATGCTTAATTAAACATAAGATTGAGAGTCCCGCTACTCCTACAAAGCAAGATAGTACCAGCTGGATTACTACAACAAGAATACAACAAGTGCCAGTATTAGCTGCTAAGTTACCAATTTACTTGATCCACGTGGCAAGAAACTCCTTTTTCTTTTCTAGATGGCATCACAACTCTGAACGGGGAACTCTGCCCCAACTCACACACACAGGGACTCAACCCCTTAATGAACCCTTAATCAACCTCTAAGGAACTGAGCTCAAGCCCCTCACGCGGCTCCTTTCCAAACGCATACTGCCCCACACCAAAACAATTTGTGGGAAGGAACATCAAATCGAATTATCATCTTTTACTCAGATTAAACAGCTGGAGGAACCAGAGCACTAATAACACCAACAAGACCGGCGAAATAGATCAAACAAAGAAGCATCGCAAGTTTAACAGGACGCCTGCCTTCTAAAATAAGTAGCATCCGTAAGCGCCTGTGCTCCATAGCGGGGAATCCCTGTGTAACCAGCTCCGAGGTCGAGAAGTGGGCCTCTGATCGGCTCGTAACCTCCAGCATCTGGCAGAGGAAAACCAAGTGTCTGAGTGAAACGCGCAAAGCGCTCGTCTCCAACGAAGTCTGTGGTGTACGTCGCCAGACGCGTCAACGCGAGGTAGAGCTGCTCCCTGACTGAGGCTAACTCCTGAGAAAGTGTAACATCCCAAGTAAGAAAATCTCCCCCTAGAATGTTTTGTTTCTTGTTTTATTATTGCTCTGCATCATGTCATCATATTTCTTTGCATTGTTTGCATCTGTTTCCATCTGTTTTCTATTTTGAATTCCAAAACAAATTCAATTGTTGTCATACTTGTTATGTTACAATGTGTCAAATAAAAACTACCAAACAAACAATAATTTGTTCCACCAAAAATTGGAATCAAAACTTAATTTTGGTTAAGTGGCATTTATTCTTTTTATACCAACTTTGCTCAATTCATCTAATTGCCAAACATTAACTAAATAAATATTATTTTTGGAGAACAATGTTTGTTTAAGGTGATTGTTACAAAAATAGAATAATACAAATCTTTTCCAAAGTTTGAAAACCCTAGGACCTTTGTTTTCTCTCTCTATTCCAAATCTGCAAAAAAAAAAAGGTAATAAACAGAAAAAATAGAAAAAGAGAGGGGGGAAAGGGGGCATTCAGCCCACTTTGGGCCAGCCCAAGTGCCCTTAGGCCTGGTAACCCCCCCCCACGTTTGTTGTCTTCTTCCTCCGTACAGGTACGAACTCCATCTATGGAGTCCACGTACCCATCGGAGGCAGAGAACGGTCGATCGCAACTCTCCTCCTCCCCTTAAAAGTACGTGGCCGAGCTCCCCTAGCCCTAATCGTTCATCTCCTCCCCCTTCTCCTCCCTCGCGCCGCCTCCTCCTCTCTCCCTGCTCCCCCTCTTCTCTATCTGTTTCCCACCCGAGAGCTCCTCACCGCCGACTCCTCTCCGGCTCGCCGCCGGCACCACGGTACCCGCCCGGCCGCGGTAGGGCCGGGAACGGAACCGGCCGAATCCCCTCTACCGCCTCGTGCCTTCCGTCTCCCCGGAAGACCGCCGGAGCGCCGCCGCCATCGCCGGTTTCCGCCACCGACCGAGCTGCTCCTCCATCGAACATCTCTGTAAGACGCCTGCCCGCCATCTCCTCGCCTCCTTCCTCTCGCACGGGCCCAGAGCCGCACCGGCCGGCCACCGCACCACCACCGGCCGGCCACCGCACCACCACCGCCCGGCCGCACGCACGTGCGCGGCGACCGCCGGCCGCCCCCTGTCCGCTCGCTGGCTGCTCCCTGTATGCGATCGCTGCCTGCACCTGCACACACAAGAACGATCCAGAGAAAAGTTCAGTTAAGTTCAGGTTTTGCGCGCAGACATAAGCTATACCAAACCTGCTCCTATGTCTGTCAAGCAAACCGTTCCAGCCCAACTGGCCACAGCCCTCTCGCTCGCCCCATAGGTCACGGGTTCGAAACCCAGGGGAGGCATTTGCCTCCCCCTTTTTTCCTGCGCGCAATCCCCGCGGGGCCCGCTTGTCGGTGACCCCGTGGCCACCTCAGCCTGGTCCGCGCCACGCTGGCCCCTCTGGCCCACGCGGCAGTGGGCAAGTGTAAGTACCAGTGCGGTACAAAAAGTTTTACTGCGAATTCCAAAAGTACAAATTCAGTTTTTAATTAGCAGAAATAAAAACCAAACTTTAAAATTAAATAACTTTCATTCTATAATTCCAACAACTACAAACTTTATATGAATTCTGACCCAAATTTCCTAAACTTTCCAAATATCCAATTTGTGCACTGTTTTGGAAACTTCAAATGCATTTAAAATGCAAGTTTAAATAATTCAAATGTTAACTTGTAAATTCCATAACTAATTATTTATAAATCCAATAAATGCAAATAAACTATGTTTTCCATACCATTTTGAATAATCTATTCAAATATAATTTTTGTTTTCTGTTTTGAATAATTAAAATTGCCTAAACAATTTAAATCTTGTTTAATTCAATTAAAAATTATTTAATATTGTTTAATTCATAATTAAATAATCCAAAGTCCAATTTCAATATGTGAAACATGTAATCCACCTAAAATTTGATGTTCTTGTCAAATATAAACTTTGTTATTGGTGTTGCACACTTTAACTTGGTGAAAACAACAATTACTTGTGTGACATCAATAAGGAACCAAAAATTCTTAACATGACAAATAAAATCCCACACTTGTTTTCTTCCTTTTCCATTTGCATCTAATATTGTTTACTTCTTGTTTTCATCATGCATGCATCATGTTTAACTACTTACACTTGTTAATCAAATGTAGATCATTGCTTTAACCTAAACCATTTGCATCCATATGCAATTCACATTGCATATGGGTCCAATTAAATTGTGTTACCTTGTCAAGTAGTTTACTTTGATGCATCTATTAACATGACATGCATCATCCCATGGTTGTGCATCCTATGCCATGTATTGATTGTTCGTCTCTTTCGATTGTGTGTTTGCTTCTTCTCGCTTTAGACGACGACGTTGAGACCGAAGAGACGTACGACACCCCTTCAGAGGTTTTAGCTCAGTACCAGGCTACTGGGTTTGCAGGCAAGTTATCACTCACATGAATCATCGAGTTCTCTTCCACACTTGTTGTCGATACTATCCTTTTGTCTATTTATGCTAGCCCTATGAATCGATGCTTGTTCTCCGAACCCATCACATGCTACCTTGAGCCATGATATTGCCTCACCTCCATACCTACAGCCTTTGTTTGTGCCTGTTCTCATCTAGCATGCTTAGGGTTGCTTCTGCTCGAGTCTGTTGTCGGTTACTTCTTCTACTATTATTTTTGTACCGGGGGCTCGAATTTAATCAATCAATCCTGTTAATTGCTACTGGTAATAATAATTTGATGATAAGGCACCGGCAGGAGGCCCTAAGTGGTTTTGAGGCCTGCTAGTGTCGACCCTAATAGGAAAAGGGTCTTGTCTACTGATCCATGATGAGCGTGCTCACCGCATCCGGGTGGTAGTATGGGACCCCCCTCGACTTAGACTTGATCTGCAGTTTGTCCGAAGAGCCACACTTAGTTCGGGTGTTCCATTTGCTCCTTGCATATTGGGAGGTACCCCCATTGGTTACTGGTGATGATGATGATGCATATAGGGCGAGGCCTGTGGTGCCGGGGGGTGTGGTTTTCACCCTTGCGCTTAGGTTAGGCGGACTGGCCGGGACCTTATAGCTCCGTGGCTCCTAGGATGGATTGTAGAGATGGTTTGGGTCGTGTCAAGTCCACCTAAGTTTTAGTTGGTGGCTTGAGTGTGACGGGTACTGGAGCACACCCTGCAGGGATAAATCTTCTCGAGAAGCCGTGTTTTCCGCGGTTATGGATTACTTGGTGAAAGTACTGGCTAACAAGTACCCAGGACAACTTAAACATAATGATCAACCATGTATCACCCAATGCTAAATAACTTGACTAGTAATAGGTTATTCACACAATAACTTGACTCATCTTTAATACAACGGTGTGAGTTATCCTCGGATTGCTTCTTCGGATAAGGGGCGAGATCCAGGATGGGTTTGTTTGAAGTTATCTTTCAGTTGGTTACAATTCCTCGATCTTATCTTTTCTGTTAGCCCGGAACTAGTAGTATTTTCTGTAGTTGGTTAGAGCAGCCCGCTGCAGCTTTTTATAATACCTATCTTTCTTCCGTTGAACCCAAGCATCCCGGCTTGTGTTGACGAGTAACTCCTTGATGAAATGTGAGTCTTGCTTGCCAGTACTTGGATGTACTGACCCCGTTGGGGCTGTGGTTTACGCAGACTACGACTACGGCTACGATGATCACCAGGATGACTACTTCGTGGAGTTCGACGAGGCTGCAGACGAGTAGATAGCGGACCCGGCAGGATCCGACGACTTCGTGGATGGGCTCCGTTTTCCTTTCATTGCCGGCCTCTTAGGCCTATTTGGATTTGTCTGTACTCAGACCTGTTGAATGCTTCCGCTGCTATGTAATGATGCTATGTTGGGACATGTGTCCTCTGTATGAGTGTATTTGCTATTCTCTGCCTTAGTGAAGGCTATTTGCAATCTTATTTCATTCTTTTGTGTCTTAGAGACATTCTGTGATTTCCTTTTGTTCAAAGCTGTTGACGTACCGTGCGTGCTTGTTATGAAGTACGTCGGCAGTAGTGCCTTAGGTTCCTAGCGGATAGTTTACTTCGACGGTGGAAGCAGGGCTTGTGTTGTCGCGCATAAGCGCAGGCCTACCAGGAAGCTGGGACGTGGGAGCAGGTATGCCCCATAATCCAAGCACCTGCTATCCAGTTCGTGCGATGAGTATCCTCTAGAAACCAGGGTGCGACAAATGGTATCAGAGCCTGTCTGCCTGTAGGATCCCTTTTACTGGTCGCAGTTTGAGTCTAGAAACTATTTTGTAGCTATATAGGAAAAATGAAACGTGAGAGTAGGAATTCTGCCATTTTATTTCTTTCCCCACCCACCCACCCTTTTCTGGTAAGGAAGTGCAACGTTGTTTTTCTCTTCTCATCTAAACTTTCAAGTTAGGATTTCACGTGTTCTGGGTTCTTCTGTAGTACCTTAGGAGTTTTGGTCGCGAGTTTCCCGATGTTGCTTCAATATCATGTTTCTCTCAAAGAACCTTTCGTCCATTGATGTATCCATTCCTAGCTATGTTTAGTTATCCTTTCGTACTCAAACCATTTATGGTGAACGTTGAGGGTAGTATATGTTTGATCCATGCTACCTTCTTACCGTCTGAAGTAATCCTTTTAAGCACTTATATTGGATTTTGTTATCCGGTTACTGTGTTAATCTTGGTATCCTCTTCAGGATGAAAGTGGTGATGAAGAACCCACACTGCCACCTGAGATGGGGAAAGTGCTATCTCAGATGACACAAGTAAAGCAGATGCAGCAGAACCAAGACCTTGGGAATAATGGCAACACCCGGGTGTCTATTCGGGAGTTCCTTGAGCTCAATCCGCGCACGTTTGATACCGCCTCCGAGCCATTGGATGCTGATGACTGGCTCCGTGAAATGAACCGTACTCTTGTGGTAGCTCATGTGGCTGACGAGGACCGTGTTCCTTACGTGACCTACCTTCTCCGTGGACAATCTATGTCTTGGTGGGAGAATTTCCAAGAAATGAGAGGTTCTAGTGTGGCGATCACATGGGAGGATTTCAAGCAAGCCTTCGTGCGCCATCACATTCCCGATGGGCTCATGGAGAAAATGCGTGAGGAATTCTATTCTTTCACACAAGGCAATCTGGACGTTCTCGAATACCAAAGAGAGTTCAATCGTCTGGCTCGCTACGCCGGAGATGAAATCTCCACGGAAGCGAGAAAGATGGCAAAGTTCCGCAGGGGTCTCAACCCGGAACTCAAGTATGCTCTCACCAACGTCAAGGCCAAGAATTTTGAGGACCTCGTCAACATCGCTCTAAATGAAGAGCAGGGGCGCAAGTTGGTTGAGGAATCTCGTAAGCACTCTCGTGAACAGGCTAATCTCTCGAAAGCTATCATGCCTCCACAAAAACGAAGAGTTTGGGTTCCATATACCACTACAACACCGCCCATTTGCTTGCCAAGCCCGGCAGGAATTCTTCCCCGCCCTCCCACCCGCCTCCGATGGGTACGTGGACTCCATAGATGGAGTTCGTACCTGTACGGAGGAAGAAGACAACAAACGTGGGGGGGTTACCAGGCCTAAGGGCACTTGGGCTGGCCCAAAGTGGGCTGAATGCCCCCTTGCCCCCCTCTCTTTTTCTATTTTTTCTGTTTATTACCTTTTTTTTTTTTTGCAGATTTGGAATAGAGAGAGAAAACAAAGGTCCTAGGGTTTTCAAACTTTGGAAAAGATTTGTATTATTCTATTTTTGTAACAATCACCTTAAACAAACATTGTTCTCCAAAAATAATATTTATTTAGTTAATGTTTGGCAATTAGATGAATTGAGCAAAGTTGGTATAAAAAGAATAAATGCCACTTAACCAAAATTAAGTTTTGATTCCAATTTTTGGTGGAACAAATTATTGTTTGTTTGGTAGTTTTTATTTGACACATTGTAACATAACAAGTATGACAACAATTGAATTTGTTTTGGAATTCAAAATAGAAAACAGATGGAAACAGATGCAAACAATGCAAAGAAATATGATGACATGATGCAGAGCAATAATAAAACAAGAAACAAAACATTCTAGGGGGAGATTTTCTTACTTGGGATGTTACAAAACGCCCCCCCTTGAAGGAATCGCGCCCCGAGATTCCTACTGAGAAGTGAAAAGGTCCGGATACTTCTTGCGAAGATCCTCTTCGGTCTCCCAGTTGCCTCTTTATCGGAATGATGCGACCATTGCACTTTCAAGAACTTGGTGCTCTTGTTGCGAGTCTTACGAACGTCTCATCGAGAATTCGAACAGGGTGCTCCTCATAAGATAGATCTTCTCGCAGTTCAATGGAATCATGATCAACTGCACGATCTGGATCTTTGAAGCACTTCTTGAGCTGTGACACGTGAAACACATCGTGCACCTTGGATAGTTTTTCTGGAAGTTCAAGACGATAGGCATTTTCCGCACGCCTTGAGAGAATGTTGAACGGACCAATGTATCTCGGTGCTAGCTTTCCTTTGACACCAAAACGATGAGTGCCTCTGAGGGGAGTTACACGGAGATATGCCTTGTCACCAGGTGCATAGATCATATCCCTGTGCTTGCTGTCATAGTAGCTTTTCTGACGAGACTGAGCAATCTTAAGATTGTCACGAATGATGCGAACTTTCTCTTCGGCTTCCTTAACAATGTCAGGGCCTAAGAGTGAACGTTCACCAGCTCCAGACCAATTGATTGGACTCCTGCATCTGCGGCCATAGAGTGCTTCAAACGGTGCCATTCCTAGGCTTGCCTGGAAGCTGTTGTTGTAGGAGAATTCAGCATACGGAAGGCATTCCTCCCATTTCATGCCAAAGGATAGACCACATGCTCTGAGCATATCCTCGAGAATCTGATTGACTCTTTCGACTTGCCCTTGAGACTGAGGGTGATAAGCTGTGCTGAACAGAAGTTTGGTGCCCAATGCTTCTTGAAAACTCTTCCAGAAATGAGAAGTGAAAATACTTCCACGGTCTGAGCTTATTTCCAATGGAACACCATGAAGAGGAACAATCTTTGCTGTGTAGAGCTCTGCTAACTGGCTAGCTGAGATAGTTTCCTTTACAGCATAGAAGTGAGCAACCTTAGTGAGACGATCAATAACAACGAAGATTGCATCGTTGCCCTTTTTGGACTTTGGAAAACCAGTGACGAAGTCCATTTCAATCATGTCCCACTTCCACTCAGGAATTTTCAGCGGTTGGAGAAGACCGGCTGTTTTCTGATGAACTGCCTTAACACGTTGACAAACGTCGCATTCAGAAACGTATTTAGCAATTTCACGTTTCATGCCAGACCACCAATACAGAGTCTTAAGATCCTGGTACATCTTTGTACTTCCAGGGTGTATGGAAAGAGGAGTTTCATGAGCCTCCTTGAGAATAACATCTTTGAGACTTTGAACTTGAGGAACCGCAATGCGTCCTTCGAAGAACACCGTTCCCTTGTCATCAATTGAGAAGCACTGATACTTCACATTGCCTGCTTTGATGTTATTTGCGATCTTCTTGATCTCAGCATCACGAAGTTGTTCAGAACGAATCTTGTCCTCGAGAGTTGGGCTGGCTGTCAAGCTTGCAAGATAACCTTGAGGAACAAGACCAAGGTTCAGCTTCTGGAATTCTTCATGAAGTGGAGGTTGGCTTTCCATGATCATGAGATTATTGCAATATGACTTGCGACTGAGAGCATCGGCCATAACATTAGCCTTGCCTGGAGTGTAAGAAATGGTAAGATCGAAGTCTTTGATCTTTTCAATCCATCTCCTTTGCCTGAGGTTTAGATCTGGTTGAGTGAAGATGTATTTCAGACTCTTATGATCGGAAAAGATTTCAGTGCGATTACCCAACAAGTATTGCCTCCATTTCTTGAGGGCAAACACAACTGCTGCAAGTTCAAGGTCATGTGTGGGATAATTGAGCTCATGTGCATTCAACTGATGTGAAGCATAAGCCACAACTTGACGTTCTTGCATAAGAACTGCTCCTAGACCTTGGAGAGAAGCATCATAGAATATCTGGAAAGGTTTGGTAGTATCTGGGCCAACCAGAACTGGTGTAGAAGTGAGTTTAGTCTTCAGGAGATTGAAACTTTCCTCACATTGTGGAGACCAAACGAACTTCTTGTCCTTCTTTGTGAGATCAGTGAGAGGTTTGGCAATCTTGGAGAAGTTTTGGACGAAGCGACGGCAATAGCTAGCCAAGCCAAGAAAACTTCTGACTTGCTTCACCGTCTTAGGAGGTTTCCAATCAACAATTGCCTTAACCTTTTCTGGGTCAATGGCTATGCCCTTGGCAGAGATGACATGACCAAGATAAGCAACTTCTGGAATCCAGAATTCACATTTGGAGAACTTGGCATACAGACGATGCTCGCGAAGTTTCATGAGAGTGAGACGAAGATGTTCTCCATGCTCTTCCTCGGATTTTGAGTAGACCAGAATATCATCAAGATATACCACAACGAACTTGTCGAGGTATTCATGGAAGACAGAATTCATGAGTCTAGAGAATGTCGCCGGTGCATTGGTGAGACCAAAGGACATGACGGTGTATTCATATAGACCGTACCGAGTGGTGAAAGCTGTCTTTGGAATATCTTCCTTTCTGATCTTTATTTGATGGTAACCCATTCTCAAGTCCAGCTTGGAGAATATTGAGGCTCCAGCAAGTTGATCAAAAAGATCATCGATACGAGGAATTGGATATTTGTTTTTGATTGTTTTCTCGTTGAGAGGACGATAGTCAACCACGAGTCTCTTTGTTTGATCCTTCTTCGCAACGAACAGTTGGGCATCCCCAAGCCGAGGAACTAGGTTGAATGTAACCTTTCTCCATGTACATATCGATTTGCTCCTTCAACAACTTCAGTTCAGGAGGAGCTATCTTGTATGGATGTTTGGAGATTGGAGCAGTGCCTGGTTCAAGTTCGATCACGAACTCAACTGCTCTGTCAGGGGGCATTCCTGGCAATTCTTCTGGAAAGACATCGGGGAAGTCACAAACCACCGGAATAGTTTCAATAGATGGTAGAGGATTTGCATTGAGAGTGTAGAGTTGAGCAACTGGATTTTCAGCATGGAAGTAGACTATCTGGCCAGAAGGGTGTGTGATTTTGACAGACTTAGCAGGACAATCAATGACTGCTTTGTTGGCTACCAACCAATCCATCCCCAGAATGACATCAATATCTGAAGAGTGGAGAGCTATCAAGGATGCCTGGAATGGAAGGTTTCCAATTGTGATCTCGATGTTCTGGCTAACTTTATTGCTTTGCCAGCTAGATCCCGGTGATTTCACTAGGAGAGGGATAGACAACTGTTCGAAGTTGATTCCACTGTTGTTTGCAAAGCATTGAGAGATGAAAGAGTGTGAAGCACCAGAATCGAACAAGACTTTAGCACGAAACGAGTTCACAAGAAGTGTGCCCATTACAACCTCTGGAGATTCTTCTGCTCCCTGGGCCTTGACATGGTTCACCTTAACGGTTCTCACACCAAGGTCGTTGCTGTTGTAGCAACCCAACGGAGGACCACGTTATTCTTGTCGGGGTCGACCTGTGGCGAGGTGGAGGTGGAAAGAGGTGCCTTTGCGGACACTTATCGGAATAGTGGCCCGACTGTCCACACTTGTAGCATGTAACAGCACGAGGAGCTGTTGGACCTGGCTGAGATGGAGCACCTCCTGAAGATACCACTGGGGTGGGAGGGCGGGGAAGAATTCCTGCCGGGCTTGGCAAGCAAATGGCGGTTGTAGTGGTATATGGAACCCAAACTCTTCGTTTTTGTGGAGGCATGATAGCTTTCGAGAGATTAGCCTGTTCACGAGAGTGCTTACGAGATTCCTCAACCAACTTGCGCCCATGCTCTTCATTTAGAGCGATGTTGACGAGGTCCTCAAAATTCTTGGCCTTGACGTTGGTGAGAGCATACTTGAGTTCCGGGTTGAGACCCCTGCGAAACTTTGCCATCTTTCTCGCTTCCGTGGAGATTTCATCTCCGGCGTAGCGAGCCAGACGATTGAACTCTCTTTGGTATTCGAGAACGTCCAGATTGCCTTGTGTGAAAGAATAGAATTCCTCACGCATTTTCTCCATGAGCCCATCGGGAATGTGATGGCGCACGAAGGCTTGCTTGAAATCCTCCCATGTGATCGCCACACTAGAACCTCTCATTTCTTGGAAATTCTCCCACCAAGACATAGATTGTCCACGGAGAAGGTAGGTCACGTAAGGAACACGGTCCTCGTCAGCCACATGAGCTACCACAAGAGTACGGTTCATTTCACGGAGCCAGTCATCAGCATCCAATGGCTCGGAGGCGGTATCAAACGTGCGCGATTGAGCTCAAGGAACTCCCGAATAGACACCCGGGTGTTGCCATTATTCCCAAGGTCTTGGTTCTGCTGCATCTGCTTTATGACTTGTGTCATCTGAGATAGCACTTTCCCCATCTCAGGTGGCAGTGTGGGTTCTTCATCACCACTTTCCATCCTGAAGAGGATACCAAGATTAACACAGTAACCGGATAACAAAATCCAATATAAGTGCTTAAAAGGATTACTTCAGACGGTAAGAAGGTAGCATGGATCAAACATATACTACCCTCAACGTTCACCATAAATGGTTTGAGTACGAAAGGATAACTAAACATAGCTAGGAATGGATACATCAATGGACGAAAGGTTCTTTGAGAGAAACATGATATTGAAGCAACATCGGGAAACTCGCGACCAAAACTCCTAAGGTACTACAGAAGAACCCAGAACACGTGAAATCCTAACTTGAAAGTTTAGAGAAGAGAAAAAACAACGTTGCACTTCCTTACCAGAAAAGGGGTGGGTGGGGGGAAAGAAATAAAATGGCAGAATTCCTACTCTCACGTTTCATTTTTCCTATATAGCTACAAAATAGTTTCTAGACTCAAACTGCGACCAGTAAAAGGGATCCTACAGGCAGACAGGCTCTGATACCATTTGTCGCACCCTGGTTTCTAGAGGATACTCATCGCACGAACTGGATAGCAGGTGCTTGGATTATGGGGCATACCTGCTCCCACGTCCCAGCTTCCTGGTAGGCCTGCGCTTATGCGCGACAACACAAGCCCTGCTTCCACCGTCGAAGTAAACTATCCGCTAGGAACCTAAGGCACTACTGCCGACGTACTTCATAACAAGCACGCACGGTACGTCAACAGCTTTGAACAAAAGGAAATCACAGAATGTCTCTAAGACACAAAAGAATGAAATAAGATTGCAAATAGCCTTCACTAAGGCAGAGAATAGCAAATACACTCATACAGAGGACACATGTCCAACATAGCATCATTACATAGCAGCGGAAGCATTCAACAGGTCTGAGTACAGACAAATCCAAATAGGCCTAAGAGGCCGGCAATGAAAGGAAAACGGAGCCCATCCACGAAGTCGTCGGATCCTGCCCGGGTCCGCTATCTACTCGTCTGCAGCCTCGTCGAACTCCACGAAGTAGTCATCCTGGTGATCATCGTAGCCGTAGTCGTAGTCTGCGTAAACCACAGCCCCAACGGGGTCAGTACATCCAAGTACTGGCAAGCAAGACTCACATTTCATCAAGGAGTTACTCGTCAACACAAGCCGGGATGCTTGGGTTCAACGGAAGAAGATAGGTATTATAAAAAGCTGCAGCGGGCTGCTCTAACCAACTACAGAAAATACTACTAGTTCCGGCTAACAGAAAAGATAAGATCGAGGAATTGTAACCAACTGAAAGATAACTTCAAACAAACCCATCCTGGATCTCGCCCCTTATCCGAAGAAGCAATCCGAGGATAACTCACACCGTTGTATTAAAGATGAGTCAAGTTATTGTGTGTGAATAACCTATTACTAGTCAAGTTATTTAGCATTGGGTGATACATGGTTGATCATTATGTTTAAGTTGTCCTGGGTACTTGTTAGCCAGTACTTTCACCAAGTAATCCATAACCGCGGAAAACACGGCTTCTCGAGAAGATTTATCCCTGCAGGGTGTGCTCCAGTACCCGTACACACTCAAGCCACCAACTAAAACTTAGGTGGACTTGACACGACCCAAACCATCTCTACAATCCATCCTAGGAGCCACGGAGCTATAAGGTCCCGGCCAGTCCGCCTAACCTAAGCGCAAGGGTGAAAACCACACCCCCCGGCACCACAGGCCTCGCCCTATATGCATCATCATCATCACCAGTAACCAATGGGGGTACCTCCCAATATGCAAGGAGCAAATGGAACACCCGAACTAAGTGTGGCTCTTCGGACAAACTGCAGATCAAGTCTAAGTCGAGGGGGGTCCCATACTACCACCCGGATGCGGTGAGCACGCTCATCATGGATCAGTAGACAAGACCCTTTTCCTATTAGGGTCGACACTAGCAGGCCTCAAAACCACTTAGGGCCTCCTGCCGGTGCCTTATCATCAAATTATTATTACCAGTAGCAATTAACAGGATTGATTGATTAAATTCGAGCCCCCGGTACAAAAATAATAGTAGAAGAAGTAACCGACAACAGACTCGAGCAGAAGCAACCCTAAGCATGCTAGATGAGAACAGGCACAAACAAAGGCTGTAGGTATGGAGGTGAGGCAATATCATGGCTCAAGGTAGCATGTGATGGGTTCGGAGAACAAGCATCGATTCATAGGGCTAGCAGATAGACAAAAGGATAGTATCAACAAGTGTGGAAGAGAACTCGTGATTCATGTGAGTGATAACTTGCCTGCAAACCCAGTAGCCTGGTACTGAGCTAAAACCTCTGAAGGGGTGTCGTACGTCTCTTCGGTCTCAACGTCGTCGTCTAAAGCGAGAAGAAGCAAACACACAATCGAAAGAGACGAACAATCAATACATGGCATAGGATGCACAACCATGGATGATGCATGTCATTTAATAGATGCATCAAAGTAAACTACTTGACAAGGTAACACAATTTAATTGGACCCATATGCAATGTGATTGCATAGGATGCAAATGGTTTAGGTTAAAGCAATGATCTACATTTGATTAACAAGTGTAAGTAGTTAAACATGATGCATGCATGATGAAAACAAGAAGTAAACAATATTAGATGCAAATGGAAAAGGAAGAAAACAAGTGTGGGATTTTATTTGTCATGTTAAGAATTTTTGGTTCCTTATTGATGTCACACAAGTAATTGTTGTTTTCACCAAGTTAAAGTGTGCAACACCAATAACAAAGTTTATATTTGACAAGAACATCAAATTTTAGGTGGATTACATGTTTCACATATTGAAATTGGACTTTGGATTATTTAATTATGAATTAAACAATATTAAATAATTTTTAATTGAATTAAACAAGATTTAAATTGTTTAGGCAATTTTAATTATTCAAAACAGAAAACAAAAATTATATTTGAATAGATTATTCAAAATGGTATGGAAAACATAGTTTATTTGCATTTATTGGATTTATAAATAATTAGTTATGGAATTTACAAGTTAACATTTGAATTATTTAAACTTGCATTTTAAATGCATTTGAAGTTTCCAAAACAGTGCACAAATTGGATATTTGGAAAGTTTAGGAAATTTGGGTCAGAATTCATATAAAGTTTGTAGTTGTTGGAATTATAGAATGAAAGTTATTTAATTTTAAAGTTTGGTTTTTATTTCTGCTAATTAAAAACTGAATTTGTACTTTTGGAATTCGCAGTAAAACTTTTTGTACCGCACTGGTACTTACACTTGCCCACTGCCGCGTGGGCCAGAGGGGCCAGCGTGGCGCGGACCAGGCTGAGGTGGCCACGGGGTCACCGACAAGCGGGCCCCGCGGGGATTGCGCGCAGGAAAAAAGGGGGAGGCAAATGCCTCCCCTGGGTTTCGAACCCGTGACCTATGGGGCGAGCGAGAGGGCTGTGGCCAGTTGGGCTGGAACGGTTTGCTTGACAGACATAGGAGCAGGTTTGGTATAGCTTATGTCTGCGCGCAAAACCTGAACTTAACTGAACTTTTCTCTGGATCGTTCTTGTGTGTGCAGGTGCAGGCAGCGATCGCATACAGGGAGCAGCCAGCGAGCGGACAGGGGGCGGCCGGCGGTCGCCGCGCACGTGCGTGCGGCCGGGCGGTGGTGGTGCGGTGGCCGGCCGGTGGTGGTGCGGTGGCCGGCCGGTGCGGCTCTGGGCCCGTGCGAGAGGAAGGAGGCGAGGAGATGGCGGGCAGGCGTCTTACAGAGATGTTCGATGGAGGAGCAGCTCGGTCGGTGGCGGAAACCGGCGATGGCGGCGGCGCTCCGGCGGTCTTCCGGGGAGACGGAAGGCACGAGGCGGTAGAGGGGATTCGGCCGGTTCCGTTCCCGGCCCTACCGCGGCCGGGCGGGTACCGTGGTGCCGGCGGCGAGCCGGAGAGGAGTCGGCGGTGAGGAGCTCTCGGGTGGGAAACAGATAGAGAAGAGGGGGAGCAGGGAGAGAGGAGGAGGCGGCGCGAGGGAGGAGAAGGGGGAGGAGATGAACGATTAGGGCTAGGGGAGCTCGGCCACGTACTTTTAAGGGGAGGAGGAGAGTTGCGATCGACTGGAGATGGTGTACGTGGACTCCATAGATGGAGTTCGTACCTGTACGGAGGAAGAAGACAACAAACGTGGGGGGGTTACCAGGCCTAAGGGCACTTGGGCTGGCCCAAAGTGGGCTGAATGCCCCCTTGCCCCCCTCTCTTTTTCTATTTTTTCTGTTTATTACCTTTTTTTGCAGATTTGGAATAGAGAGAGAAAACAAGGTCCTAGGGTTTTCAAACTTTGGAAAAGATTTGTATTATTCTATTTTTGTAACAATCACCTTAAACAAACATTGTTCTCCAAAAATAATATTTATTTAGTTAATGTTTGGCAATTAGATGAATTGAGCAAAGTTGGTATAAAAAGAATAAATGCCCTTAACCAAATTAAGTTTTGATTCCAATTTTTGGTGGAACAAATTATTGTTTGTTGGTAGTTTTTTATTTGACACATTGTAACATAACAAGTATGACAACAATTGAATTTGTTTTGGAATTCAAAATAGAAAACAGATGGAAACAGATGCAAACAATGCAAAGAAATATGATGACATGATGCAGAGCAATAATAAAACAAGAAACAAAACATTCTAGGGGGAGATTTTCTTACTTGGGATGTTACAAAACGCCCCCCCTTGAAGGAATCGCGCCCCGAGATTCCTACTGAGAAGTGAAAAGGTCCGGATACTTCTTGCGAAGATCCTCTTCGGTCTCCCATGTTGCCTCTTTATCGGAATGATGCGACCATTGCACTTTCAAGAACTTGGTGCTCTTGTTGCGAGTCTTACGAACGGTCTCATCGAGAATTCGAACAGGGTGCTCCTCATAAGATAGATCTTCTCGCAGTTCAATGGAATCATGATCAACTGCACGATCTGGATCTTTGAAGCACTTCTTGAGCTGTGACACGTGAAACACATCGTGCACTTGGATAGTTTTTCTGGAAGTTCAAGACGATAGGCATTTTCGCACGCCTTGAGAGAATGTTGAACGGACCAATGTATCTCGGTGCTAGCTTTCCTTTGACACCAAAACGATGAGTGCCTCTGAGGGGAGTTACACGGAGATATGCCTTGTCACCAGGTGCATAGATCATATCCCTGTGCTTGCTGTCATAGTAGCTTTTCTGACGAGACTGAGCAATCTTAAGATTGTCACGAATGATGCGAACTTTCTCTTCGGCTTCCTTAACAATGTCAGGCCTAAGATGAACGTTCACCAGCTCCAGACCAATTGATTGGACTCCTGCATCTGCGGCCATAGAGTGCTTCAAACGGTGCCATTCCTAGGCTTGCCTGGAAGCTGTTGTTGTAGGAGAATTCAGCATACGGAAGGCATTCCTCCCATTTCATGCCAAAGGATAGACCACATGCTCTGAGCATATCGAGAATCTGATTGACTCTTTCGACTTGCCCTTGAGACTGAGGGTGATAAGCTGTGCTGAACAGAAGTTTGGTGCCCAATGCTTCTTGAAAACTCTTCCAGAAATGAGAAGTGAAAATACTTCCACGGTCTGAGCTTATTTCCAATGGAACACCATGAAGAGGAACAATCTTTGCTGTGTAGAGCTCTGCTAACTGGCTAGCTGAGATAGTTTCCTTTACAGCATAGAAGTGAGCAACCTTAGTGAGACGATCAATAACAACGAAGATTGCATCGTTGCCCTTTTTGGACTTTGGAAAACCAGTGACGAAGTCCATTTCAATCATGTCCCACTTCCACTCAGGAATTTTCAGCGGTTGGAGAAGACCGGCTGTTTTCTGATGAACTGCCTTAACACGTTGACAAACGTCGCATTCAAAAACGTATTTAGCAATTTCACGTTCATGCCAGACCACCAATACAGAGTCTTAAGATCCTGGTACATCTTTGTACTTCCAGGGTGTATGGAAAGAGGAGTTTCATGAGCCTCCTTGAGAATAACATCTTTGAGACTTTGAACTTGAGGAACCGCAATGCGTCCTTCGAATAACACCGTTCCCTTGTCATCAATTGAGAAGCACTGATACTTCACATTGCCTGCTTTGATGTTATTTGCGATCTTCTTGATCTCAGCATCACGAAGTTGTTCAGAACGAATCTTGTCGAGAGTTGGGCTGGCTGTCAAGCTTGCAAGATAACCTTGAGGAACAAGACCAAGGTTCACTTCTGGAATTCTTCATGAAGTGGAGGTTGGCTTTCCATGATCATGAGATTATTGCAATATGACTTGCGACTGAGAGCATCGGCCATAACATTAGCCTTGCCTGGAGTGTAAGAAATGGTAAGATCGAAGTCTTTGATCTTTTCAATCCATCTCCTTTGCCTGAGGTTTAGATCTGGTTGAGGAAGATGTATTTCAGACTCTTATGATCGGAAAAGATTTCAGTGCGATTACCCAACAAGTATTGCCTCCATTTCTTGAGGGCAAACACAACTGCTGCAAGTTCAAGGTCATGTGTGGGATAATTGAGCTCATGTGCATTCAACTGACGTGAAGCATAAGCCACAACTTGACGTTCTTGCATAAGAACTGCTCCTAGACCTTGGAGAGAAGCATCACAGAATATCTGGAAAGGTTTGGTAGTATCTGGGCCAACCGAACTGGTGTAGAAGTGAGTTTAGTCTTCAGGAGATTGAAAACTTTCCTCACATTGTGGAGACCAAACGAACTTCTTGTCCTTCTTTGTGAGATCAGTGAGAGGTTTGGCAATCTTGGAGAAGTTTTGGACGAAGCGACGGCAATAGCTAGCCAAGCCAAGAAAACTTCTGACTTGCTTCACCGTCTTAGGAGGTTTCCAATCAACAATTGCCTTAACCTTTTCTGGGTCAATGGCTATGCCCTTGGCAGAGATGACATGACCAAGATAAGCAACTTCTGGAATCCAGAATTCACATTTGGAGAACTTGGTATACAGACGATGCTCGCGAAGTTTCATGAGAGTGAGACGAAGATGTTCTCCATGCTCTTCCTCGGATTTTGAGTAGACCAGAATATCATCAAGATATACCACAACGAACTTGTCGAGGTATTCATGGAAGACAGAATTCATGAGTCTAGAGAATGTCGCCGGTGCATTGGTGAGACCAAAGGACATGACGGTGTATTCATATAGACCGTACCGAGTGGTGAAAGCTGTCTTTGGAATATCTTCCTTTCTGATCTTAATTGGTGGAAAGGCCCTTCCACCAAGCGGGGTACTCAACACAACCAACCATTCCTCGCATCAAGCCCAAAGCACCTTGGGCGCACGGCTAATCGAGCCCAGAAGAAAATGGACCCTCATAGCACTCTAAGAACGTGTCCCCCTATATGCCGACTACGAAAGTTCCACCCTGGCCTGGGCTCGCAAAAACATGATGCGGCAAATGGAAAACACGAACTAAATGAGGCGATTTGGACGAGATGCGTATCAGGTCAAGTTGAGGGGGGCGCCCATACTCGCTTCCCAAATGCGGGTAGTGCGCTCATCATGGATCAGTAGACAAGACCCTTTTCCTATTAGGGTCGACACTAGCAGGCTTCAAAACCTCTCATGGGCCTCCTGCCGGTGCCTTATCATCAAATTTATTATTAACAGTAACATTAGCATGATTGATTGATTAAACATCGAGCCCCCAGAACATAATGAAATAGTAACTGAAAGTAACGGGTAACAGACTCGAGCAAAACAACCTAAGCATGCTAGTAAGACACTGGCTCAAACAATGGGTTGTAGGAAGGGAGATGAGGCAATATCAGGTTTAAGGGATTCATGTGATAGGTTCGTAACAGAAACAACTACTACTAAGGCTAGCAGAAAAGAACAACGGAAATTATCGGTAACCAATGTTGAAAGGAACACAGTGGTTCATGTGAGTGATAACTTGCCTGCAAAACCCAGTAGCCTGGTACTGAGCTAAATCCTTAGAAGGGATGTCGTAAGTATCGTCGGTCTCAACGTCGTCGTATATCCAGGAAGAAGCAAACAAACATTGCAGAAAGATAAACAATCAATATAATGGCATAGGTGCACAAACATGGGATGATGCATGTCATGTTAATAGATGCATCAGAATAAACTACTTGACAATATAACACAATTTAATTGGACCCATATGCAATGTGAATTGCATATGGATGCAAGTGGTTAAGGTGGAAGCAATGATCTACATTTGATTAACAAGTGTAAGTGGTTAAACATGATGCATGCATGATGATAACAAGGAGTAAACAAGTTAGATGCAATTGGAAAAGGAGTAAAACAAGTGTGGGATTTTATTTGTCATGTTAAGAATTTTTGGTTCCTTATTGATGTCACACAAGTAATTGTTGTTTTCACCAGTTTTAATTGTTCAAAATAGATAACCAAGTTTATATTTGATAAGAACACACAATTTTGGTTGGATTACATGTTTCACTTGTTGAAAAAGGATTTCAAATAAATTATTTATGAATTAAACAAGTGTAAGCAAGAATTAAATGAATTTAATTCAAACATGAACTTATTTGAATTTTTATTTGTTCAAAACATTAAGTGAGATTCATATTTGAAAAGTTTATGCTTTTATGGTTTGAAAACATATTTTATATGTCCCAAAAGAATTTGATTTGATCAAGTTATGCATTTAGCAATATTAAATGAATTAAACAAGGATTAAATTATTTAACCAATTTTAATTATTCAAAACAGAAAACAAAGTTTATATTTGGAAAGAGGGTTTAATTTTGCATGGAAAACATATTTCATTTGTTGAAATTGGATTTAAAATGAGCAAGTTATTATTTTGGCAATTTTAAATGCATTAAACAAGAAACAGTTGTTTTCAGCAATTTAAATTATTCAAAACAGCAAACAAAATTTATATTTGGAAAGTACATGAAAATTTGATTGGAAAACATATTTAGTTTGTGAAATTTGGAATTTTTATGAGCAAGTTATGAATTTTTCAAATTTAAGTGAATTTGACAAGTTTTCAAATTTTGCACCAATTTAAAATATTCAAAACAGTAAACAAATTTTATATTTGGGTAGAGCATTTAATTTGGTATTGAAAACATATAAAAAATGTTGGAATTGGAGTTAAAATGAATTTATTATGCCATTTACAAGAAATAGTGCAAATCTGCCATTTTTTATGAGCTAGGGACTTAGGAAATATTTTCCAGGGCTAGATTTTAAGTGCCAGGGGCCTATTGGTGATTTCTGGTAAATTTCTGTACCAAAACATTGCAAAGAAAAATAAAAGGTTTATTGGTGGGAGGTGGGATTCGAACCCACCCCCTCTGGCATTGCGCTGGGGAACCAAACCAGTGGGGCTGTGCTGTGGCTTGTGAAAGGAAGGGACTCGAGGGGGGTATGAGGTGCTGTTTCGGGTATTTCTGAATCCTAACTGAATCGAACAGGTCTGCACCTGTACCACGATCGATCATGTCCATGCGACAGAGAGAAAAACAGCCATGGGCAGGGGCGCTCGCCGGAGAGAACTAGGGGGCACCGGCCGGGGGTGCGGTGAGGGGTGGAAGGAGGGAAGGGAGAGAAGAACCGAGGCGGGCGCTCACCTTGCGACCTGGAGGCGATCGGAAGCAGCTGGAGGCGGTCGGTGCAGACCGCCCGTGGCCGGACAGCAGGAGGATGGCCGCGGCTAAAGGAGCACGGCGGCGGCGTCCTGGCGGTAACAGCCGATGACGACTACACGGAACTTGGAGCGGTGCTGTCCCGTTCCATTCCCGCCGCTCATCCTCGTAGCGACTGTGGCGGCACCGCGATGAGGGGCAGAGGGGGGGTGCACTGGTGGTTTCCGGTTCAGAAATTCAGAGGAGGGACAGAGCAGCTGGGGAAGACAGGGGTAGACGGCGGCGATGGGGAAGAACTAGGGTAGCTAGGGTTTGAGGGCAGAGGGGGGATATATGGAGGGAGAGCACTAGTACGGCTGAGCATCTAATGGAGGTGGAGGAGATCGTGTGGCTCTGCCATGGTTCGTACAGGAAGTGACGTAGGTTGAAGATGACAGGGAGGGGTACTGGGCCAAGGTGGAAGTGGGTTGGGCTGGTTGATGATGGGCTGTGCTTTCTCCTCCCCTAAACCAGTTATTCTTTTTACAATTTCTGATTGTTTTATTTTTTTTTGTAGAAAACCCAAAGGAAGGAAAAGATGAGTTTTGAGTTAGTAAAAAGGTTAGAAAAATTAGGTTAAGTTAGTTAGGTTGATAGCAAACAAAATGCTAACTTTTATTTTCCAAAGTTCAAACTTTAAAATATTGTTTGTAGTTAATTCAAATTGGGGTTAGAATTGATTATTAGGTGCTTATAAATGAAACCAACCTTCAATAGGGTGAACCCTATTTTAGCTTAGAACAAAGGTTAGATTGTTGTGGGCAATTTTATAATTCCAATTGAAATGTTGTTTGAGATTTGAGTTTGAAAACAATTTGGGAGTTATTTGTTTGAAATAGAAGCACCATTTTAGTAATTGATAACTATGACATAAAATGACAACAAAGGAGTTGTTTTTATTTGTTATTTTTATTCCAAAAGTTGTAACAGAGCAAGTATGAAAACAAGGCAGTTGGAATTGTTTGATTTTCATTGTGAAAACAAAGAATAACAGATGCAAAACAAAAGGAACAAATGCAACAAATAAGAAACAAATGCAAACAACATGGAAACAATATGATGACATGATGCAATACTTTAAGTAACAAGAAATCAAACATTCTAGGGGTAGTTTTCATACTTGGGATGTTACAAAACGCCCCCCCTTGAAGGAATCGCGCCCCGAGATTCCTACTGAGAAAGAAAAGGTCCGGAAACTTCTTGGGGAGATCCACTTGAGATGTGACACGTGAAACACATCGTGCACATTGGATAGTTATGTGGAAGTTCAAAACAATAGGAATTCCTGGCAACTCTTCTGGAAAGATATCAGGGAATTTTGGAAACCACCGGAACATTTCAAGTAAAGGGGAGAGATTTTGCACCAAGGATGTATAGCTGGATAGAATTTGATTCATTTGGAGAATAGACTGGCTAGAATGGTGGAACAGAGTTATTGACATCAAATGCAACACCAGGAATAATCATCAATGTCAGAATCATCAACATGAGAGTAACGAGGAATATGTGGCCTCCCATTAGAATTGGATTGTTCTTACTTATGTTGGAGTCAACACTTGAGATTCCGGAGAGTGAACGGTGATTTGATTGTTTAGTGGAACCAGAATTGGGTAGTATGTTGTGGAAAGATTGTTGACACAAAGGAATGTGATTCTCCGGTATCAAACAACACTTTAGCTGGAATAGAGTTTAGTAGATGAACGGGGAAAGCTTGATTAAAACAGAACTTGATCCATATGGAGAATAGACTATTTGAAATGTGGTGCTTGAGGAATGAAAACAACAACAACACACAAGAACCTCTCTGAAAGATAGATTTGATATTTGGGAAGTTAACTTGACGCCGGTAGAAGATTTGAAGTGGAAAACAACAACAAGGTTTGAACGGACGAAAAGGATGTTGAGAAGAAATAGGATAACGAAGCAACACCGGGAAAACGAGATCAAAACACTCCTGAGGTACTACGGAAAACCCATCCGGGCTTCTAAAGGATCAATATCTACTGCTTAAGGAATAGAGGATCTGCTTTCGGGGCCTATTTGCCACCGTTCTCAATCATGAGTAGGCAACATGATAAATCACGTCACAACCACCTCCATTCCTATGGTCTAGTAGATATAACCATCCTAGAGAAACCAGAATTCATGAAATCCTAACTTGAAAGTTTAGATTGAGAAGGGAAAAATCAACGTTACACTTCCTTACCAAAAAAGGGAGGGTGGGTGGGGAAAGAAGAAAAGAACAGAATTCCTACTCTCACGGTTTTGTTTTTGGCTATATAGCTACAAAATAGTTTCTAGACTCAACTGCGACCAGTAAAAAGGGATCCTACAGGCAGACAGGCTCTGATACCATTTACTAATAAATTTGAACTGCGAGAAGATCTATCTTATGAGGAGCACCCTGTTCGAATTCTCGATGAGACCGTTCGTAAGACTCGCAACAAGAGCACCAAGTTCTTGAAAGTGCAATGGTCCATCATTCCGATAAAGAGGCAACATGGGAGACCGAAGAGGATCTTCGCAAGAAGTATCCGACCTTTTCACTTCTCAAAATCTCGGGCGCGATTCCTTCAAGGGGGGGGCGTTTTGTAACATCCCAATTAAGAAAAATCTCCCCTAGAATGTTTTGTTTCTTGTTTTATTATTGCTCTGCATCATGTCATCATATTTCTTTGCATTGTTTGCATCTGTTCCATCTGTTTCTATTTTGAATTCCAAAACAAATTCAATTGTTGTCATACTTGTTATGTTCAATGTGTCAAATAAAAATACCAAACAAACAATAATTTGTTCCAACCAAAAATTGGAATCAAAACTTAATTTTGGTTAAGTGGCATTTATTCTTTTTATACCAACTTTGCTCAATTATCTAATTGCCAAACATTAACTAAATAAATATTATTTTTGGAGAACAATGTTTGTTTAAGGTGATTGTTACAAAAATAGAATAATACAAATCTTTTCCAAAGTTTGAAAACCCTAGGACCTTTGTTTTCTCTCTCTATTCCAAATCTGCAAAAAAAAAAGGTAATAAACAAAAAAATAGATAAAGAGAGGGGGGCAAGGGGGCATTCAGCCCACTTTGGGCCAGCCCAAGTGCCCTAGGCCTGGTAACCCCCCCACGTTTGTTGTCTTCTCCTCCGTACAGGTACGAACTCCATCTATGGGAGTCCACGTACCCATCGGAGGCAGAGAACGGTCGATTCGCAACTCTCCTCCTCCCTTAAAAGTACGTGGCCGAGCTCCCTAGCCCTAATCGTTCATCTCCTCCCCTTCTCCTCCCTCGCGCCGCCTCCTCCTCTCTCCCTGCTCCCCCTCTTCTCTATCTGTTTCCCACCCGAGAGCTCCCACCGCCGACTCCTCTCCGGCTCGCCGCGGCACCACGGTAACCCGCCCGCCGCGGTAGGGCCGGGAACGGAACGGCCGAATCCCCTCTACCGCCTCGTGCCTTCCGTCTCCCGGAAGACGCCGGAGCGCCGCGCCATCGCCGGTTTCCGCCACCGACCGAGCTGCTCCTCCATCGAACATCTGTAAGACGCCTGCCCGCCATCTCCTCTCGCCTTTCCTCTCGCACGGGCCCAGAGCCGCACCGGCCGGCCACTGCACCACCACCGGCCGGCCACCGCACCACCACCCCGCCCGGCCGCACGCACGTGCGCGGCGACCGCCGGCCGCCCCCTGTCCGCTCGCTGGCTGCTCCCTGTATGCGATCGCTGCTGCACCTGCACACACAGAACGATCCAGAGAAAAGTTCAGTTAAGTTCAGGTTTTGCGCGCAGACATTAAGCTATACCAAACCTGCTCCTATGTCTGTCAAGCAACCGTTCCAGCCCAACTGGCCACAGCCCTCTCGCTCGCCCATAGGTCACGGGTTCGAAACCCAGGGGAGGCATTTGCCTCCCCCTTTTTTCCTGCGCGCAATCCCCGCGGGCCCGCTTGTCGGTGACCCCGTGGCCACCTCACCTGGTCCGCGCCACGCTGGCCCCTCTGGCCCACGCGCAGTGGGCAAGTGTAAGTACCAGTGCGGTACAAAAAGTTTTACTGCGAATTCCAAAAGTACAAATTCAGTTTTTAATTAGCAGAAATAAAAACCAAACTTTAAATTAAATAACTTTCATTCTATAATTCCAACAACTACAAACTTATATGAATTCGACCCAAATTTCCTAAACTTTCCAAATATCCAATTTGTGCACTGTTTTGGAAACTTCAAATGCATTTAAAATGCAAGTTTAAATAATTCAATGTTAACTTGTAAATTCCATAACTAATTATTTATAAATCCAATAAATGCAAATAAACTATGTTTTCCATACCATTTTGAATAATCTATTCAAATATAATTTTTGTTTTCTGTTTTGAATAATTAAAATTGCCTAAACAATTTAAATCTTGTTTAATTCAATTAAAAAATTATTTAATATTGTTTAATTTCATATTAAATAATCCAAAGTCCATTTTCAATATGTGAAAACATGTAATCCACCTAAAATTTGATGTTCTTGTCAAATATAAACTTTGTTATTGGTGTTGCACACTTTAACTTGGTGAAACAACAATTACTTGTGTGACATCAATAAGGAACCAAAAATTCTTAACATGACAAATAAAATCCCACACTTGTTTTCTTCCTTTTCCATTTGCATCTAATATTGTTTACTTCTTGTTTTCATCAGCATGCATCATGTTTAACTACTTACACTTGTTATCAAATGTAGATCATTGCTTTAACCTAAACCATTTGCATCCATATGCAATTCACATTGCATATGGGTCCAATTAAATTGTGTTACCTTGTCAAGTAGTTTACTTTGTGCATCTATTAACATGACATGCATCATCCCATGGTTGTGCTTCCTATGCCATGTATTGATTGTTCGTCTCTTTCGATTGTGTGTTTGCTTCTTCTCGCTTTAGACGACGACGTTGAGACCGAAGAGACGTACGACACCCTTCAGAGGTTTTAGCTCAGTACCAGGCTACTGGTTTGCAGGCAAGTTATCACTCACAGAATCATCGAGTTCTCTTCCACACTTGTTGTCGATACTATCCTTTTGTCTATTTCTGCTAGCCCTATGAATCGATGCTTGTTCTCCGAACCATCACATGCTACCTTGAGCCATGATATTGCCTCACCTCCATACCTACAGCCTTTGTTTGTGCCTGTTCTCATCTAGCATGCTTAGGGTTGCTTCTGCTCGAGTCTGTTGTCGGTTACTTCTTCTACTATTTATTTTTGTACCGGGGGCTCGAATTTAATCAATCAATCCTGTTAATTGCTACTGGTAATAAATAATTTGATGATAAGGCACCGGCAGGAGGCCCTAAGTGGTTTTGAGGCCTGCTAGTGTCGACCCTAATAGGAAAAGGGTCTTGTCTACTGATCCATGATGAGCGTGCTCACCGCATCCGGGTGGTAGTATGGGACCCCCCTCGACTTAGACTTGATCTGCAGTTTGTCCGAAGAGCCACACTTAGTTGGGTGTTTCCATTTGCTCCTTGCATATTGGGAGGTACCCCCATTGGTTACTGATGATGATGATGCATATAGGGCGAGGCCGTGTGCCGGGGGTGTGGTTTTCACCCTTGCGCTTAGGTTAGGCGACTGGCCGGGACCTTATAGCTCCGTGGCTCCTAGATGGATTGTAGAGATGGTTTGGGTCGTGTCAAGTCCACCTAAGTTTTAGTTGGGGCTTGAGTGTGTACGGGTACGGAGCACACCCTGCAGGGATAAATCTTCTCGAGAAGCCGTGTTTTCCGCGGTTATGGATTACTTGGTGAAAGTACTGGCTAACAAGTACCCAGGACAACTTAAACATAATGATCAACATGTATCACCCAATGCTAAATAACTTGACTAGTAATAGGTTATTCACACAATAACTTGACTCATCTTTAATACAACGGTGTGAGTTATCCTCGGATTGCTTCTTCGGATAAGGGGCGAGATCCAGATGGGTTTGTTTGAAGTTATCTTTCAGTTGGTTACAATTCCTCGATCTTATCTTTTCTGTTAGCCGGAACTAGTAGTATTTTCTGTAGTTGGTTAGAGCAGCCCGCTGCAGCTTTTTATAATACCTATCTTCTTCCGTTGAACCCAAGCATCCCGGCTTGTGTTGACGAGTAACTCCTTGATGAAATGTGAGTCTTGCTTGCCAGTACTTGGATGTACTGACCCCGTTGGGGCTGTGGTTTACGCAGACTACGACTACGGCTACGATGATCACCAGGATGACTACTTCGTGGAGTTTCGACGAGGCTGCAGACGAGTAGATAGCGGACCCGGGCAGGATCCGACGACTTCGTGGATGGGCTCGTTTTCCTTTCATTGCCGGCCTCTTAGGCCTATTTGGATTTGTCTGTACTCAGACCTGTTGAATGCTTCCGCTGCTATGTAATGATGCTATGTTGGGACATGTGTCCTCTGTATGAGTGTATTTGCTATTCTCTGCCTTAGTGAAGGCTATTTGCAATCTTATTTCATTCTTTTGTGTCTTAGAGACATTCTGTGATTTCCTTTTGTTCAAAGCTGTTGACGTACCGTGCGTGCTTGTTATGAAGTACGTCGGCAGTAGTGCCTTAGGTTCCTAGCGGATAGTTTACTTCGACGGTGGAAGCAGGGCTTGTGTTGTCGCGCATAAGCGCAGGCCTACCAGGAAGCTGGGACGTGGGAGCAGGTATGCCCCATAATCCAAGCACCTGCTATCCAGTTCGTGCGATGAGTATCCTCTAGAAACCAGGGTGCGACAGAAAGTGTGGAAGCAACTGCATCACTGTGCCTCACGAACTGGGCAGTGGTGTGCAGCCTGGAGCTATCAGACTCGTAGGTATCCAGGTTGCTGTGGAGGGTGAAGTGAACTCCCGCTGCCGTGATGTAACCACGGGGGATGTGACGATAGATGGAATCATCAAACCCCCAGTAGTCAGCACGGAGAACGGTGAGACTCACGTACGCTGCCTGCTGCACGGCCATATCCACTGTGGAACCTACTGCCTCGTAGCGGTGGGCAATGCTCCTGCCATCATCCGACAGAATGTAGACGATAGCCCGGTAGCAAGTCTGGTCAAACTCTCGCTGCTGCTCGTAGACCTGGTACTCTGGTGCCCAACGGAACCCCAGATAGGTAACCATGTCTCTCAGCATCTCCGGATAACCGGCGGTGCTCTCACAGCGAGTCATCCGAACCACCTGCGGGTAGAACCTGAGATCCATCTGCAGATGATTTGGGAGGTTTTGATTAGACTCCGGTAGAGGAACAAGGATGTGGAAAACAACAACAAGGTTCAACGGACGATAAGGATGTTGAAAAGAACATGATATCGAAGCAACATCGGGAAAACGAGACCAAAAGCTCCTGAGGTACTACAGAGAACCCAAAACACGTGAAATCCTAACTTGAAAGTTTTAGGTGAGAACAGAAAACAACGTTGCACTTCCTTACCAGAAAAGGGTGGGTGGGTGGGGAAAGAAGAAAAATGGCAGAATTCCTACTCTCACGTTTCATTTTTCCTATATAGCTACAAAATAGTTTCTAGACTCAACTGCGACCAGTAAAAAGGGATCCTACAGGCAGACAGGCTCTGATACCATTTGTCGCACCCTGGCCTCTAAGGGATACTCATCGTACGAACTGGATAGCAGGTGCTTGGATTATGGGGCATAACTGCTCCCACGTCCCAGGTTCCTGGTAGGCCTGCGCTTATGCGCGACAACACAAGCCCTGCTATTCCACCGTCGATGTAAACTATCCACTAGAAGTCATAGGCACTACTGTCGACGTACTTCATATCAATCACGCACTGTACGTCAACAGCTTTGAACGAATGATGATCACAACATATCTCTAAGACACAAAAGATTGAAATAAGGTTGCAAATGGCCTTCACTAAGGCAGAGATAGCAAATACAATCATCCAGAGGACACATGTCCCAACATAGCATTCATTACACCAGCGGAAGCAATCAAAGGTGTCTGGGTACAGACAAATCCAACAGGCTTAAGAAGCCGGAGAAAATAAAGAAGACGAAGCCCATCCACGTAGGTCCTGGATCCAGCCCTGGTCCAGCTAACTACTCGTCTGCAGTCTCGTCAAACTCCACGAAGTAGCCATCCTGGTGGTCATCGTAGCCGTAGTCGTAGTCTGCGTAAACCACAGCCCCAACGGGGTCAGTACATCAAAGTACTGGCAAGCAAGACTCACAGTTCACCAAAGTATAGCCCGTCAACACAAGCACAGATGACTTGGTTCAACGGAAAGATGGGGACATATAATGCGGCAACTGGCTGCGCTAACCAACTACAGAGATTCTATCACTTCCAGCTATCAGAAAGGGGATAAGATCGAGGGTTGTAACCAACTGAAAGATAACTGCAAACAAACCCATCCTGGATCTCGCCCCTTATCCAAAGAAGCAATCCGAGGATAACTCACACAGTTGGATTAAGATGAAACAAGTTATTGTGACAATAATCCTATTACTAGTCAAGTTATTAATCATGGGGTGTAACATGTTTGATCATTATGTTTAAGTTGTCTTGAGTACTTGTTAGCCAGTACTTTCACCAAGTAATCCATAACCGCGGAAAACACGGCTTCTCGAGAAGATTATCCCTGCAGGGTTGCACCAATTTGGCCGTACACGTATGAATAACCCGCCAGATGGGATGCCTCCCACCAAGCGGGGCACTCAACACAACTCAACTCTTCTCCGCATCAAGCCCAAAGCACCTTGGGCGCACGGCTAATCGAGCCCAGAAGAAAATGGACCCTCATAGCACTCTAAGAACGTGTCCCCCTATATGCCGACTACAAAAGTTCCACCCTGCGCTGGGCTCGCAAAAACATGCATGCGGCAAATAGAAAGAACGAACTAAATGAGATGATTTGGACGAGATGTGAATCGAATCAAATTGAGGGGGGCGCCCATACTCGCTTCCCACATGCGGGTAGTGCGCTCATCATGGATCATTAGACAAGACCCTTTTCCTATTAGGGTCGACACTAGCAGGCCTCAAAACCACATAGGGCCTCCTGCCGGTGCCTTATCATCAAATTATTATTAACAGTAATAACATTAGCATGATTGATTGATTGATTAAACATCGAGCCCCCAGAACATAATAAAGATAGTAACTGAAAGTAACGGGTAACAGACTCGAGCAAACAACCTAAGCATGCTATTAAAACACTGGCTCAATCAATGGGTTGTAGGAGGGGTGATGAGGCAATAGCATGGGTTAAAGGATTCATGTGATAGGTTCGTAACAGAAACATCTACCACTAAGGCTAGCAAGATATAGACAACGGAAAGTATCGGTAACCAGGGTTGAAAGGAACACAATGGTTCATGTGAGTGATAACTTGCCTGCAAACTCAACAGCTGGGTACTGAGCTAGATCCTCAGAAGGGGTGCTGTAAAGGTCGTCTGCCTCAACGTCGTCGTCTATTCGAGAAGAAGCAAACAAACAAAACAGGAATTGTAAACAATCATTGCCATGGCATTGTGCACAATCAAGATGATGCATGACAATTTAATGGGTGCATCCAAATAAAGTGGCTAACAAGATAGCACAAATTAAATGGACCCATATGCAAGGGTTGCATATGGAAAAGGATCCATTGAAATAAGTGGAACAAATGACCTACAATTATTTATTATGTGATAGTTGTTATCATGATGCATGCATGATGATGATGACAAGATAACAACAGATAACAATAAATAACAATGAGAGATGCAAAGGAAAAGGAATAAAACAAGTTTTGGAAATTATTTATTAAGTTTGGAAAATTTGGTTACTTAAACATGTCACACAAACAATTATTGTTTTCATCAAGTTAGAGTGTGCAAAACAATTTACAAATTTATTTTGAAAGAACATCAAATTTTAGTTGAATTACATGTTTCACATTTTGAAATTGGACTTTGGATTATTTAATTATGAATTAAACAATATTAAACAGGTTTTAATTGAATTAAACAAGATTTCAAATGTTTAGGCAATTTAAATTGTTCAAACCAGAAAACAAATTTATATTTGAATAGGTCATTCAAAATGGTATGAAAAATATATTTTATTTGCATTATTTGGAATTAGCATGAATTATTTATGAATTATTGCAAATTACATTTGAACTATTCAAATTTGAATTTTAAATGTATTTTGAAAATTCAAAACAGAACACAAATAGGCTAGTTGGAAAGATTATGAAATTTGGAGCAATAAACATATACAGGTTTTATTTATAAGACTTACAGATTAAAAGTTATTGAATTTTAAAGTTTATTGCTTTATTCTGCCAATTAAAAAGAAATAGAATTTAAACAGATTTGTTTCAATCTTTTGTTACCGCGCTGGTGTTATACCCACACGCTGCCAGGGGGCCCGTGGCCAGCGTGGCGAGAACGCGCTGGCGTGGCAAAGAGAGTCACTGCCAGGTGGGGCGGCGCGCTCGAGGAAAAACCGCGAAAAAGATTGCGGCCGCGGGGGATCGATCCCGCGAGCTCGCTGTGCAAACGCTCGCTCTGAACCACTGCGTTAACTGAATTCGTGTGACAGACTAAGGGACGCAGGGAGGATAACGTTCCATCTCGTTATCTGAATTCCTGACGACGAAAAGTGTCCGCGACACGGACAGAAACCTCACCGGCGTTGATCACCGGGTGCTCGCGTGCTAGACGATGGACCTGGACGGTGCAGTACGTGCACGGAACCGTGCGCAACCAAGGAGTGAGGAGGAGAGGGTGAGACGGTGGAGCTCACCGTGATTTTGGTCGACGGTGACGTACTGCTGACTGAGGAGACGCCGGCGGGGGAGAGGACGGCGTCGAAGATCCCGTGCTCCTCCGTGCTCGATCGAGTGTCCAACGCGAGGGAGGAGGGGTGGCGATGTCGTTCCCGTGCTCAAACGTCGTCGAGAGGCCCTGTAACGGCGACGAGGTCCTCGGGTTCAGTAATGGAGGCCCGGTGGCCGGAGAGGAAAACGGATCGCGGCGGCGAATTAGGGCTTACCGTGGTGGTTGCTGGTGTCCAAGGGGAAGAGGGAGTAGCGGCGATGTGATTCCCGTAGGTGGACAAGGAGGTGAGGGTCTAGGTGGGTGGCGCCATGGCAAGGTTCAGTGAGCCGTCGCCGGCGAGGAAGTTCAGAGAGGGGAGTGCGGCGATAGAGAGGGAAAAATGGCGGCGCGGCGCGGGGAGCGAGGAACCCTAGAAGCTAGGGCACCTGCCAGGGGCTAGGGCTGGCTATATAGGCTAGGAGGGTGAGGTGGCGGCCGCCGGAGTCGCGCGGGAGTGCGGTGGCGCTCGGCGATGCGCTGCCGTACTCCAGAAAGAAGCTCCCGCACGAATCGCGAAGCGGTACGCGGGGTTAGAGCGGGCTGGGTCGCGCGCAGCTAGGCTAGGTGGGCTGGGCCAGGTTATCTGCTGCGCGCGCGCAAGGTTTCCTTCTATTTTATTTCTCTGTTTTTTTTTTGTAGTTTTGCTTTTGGAAGAAAAATGTTAAGGTTTTATTTAAGAAAAATTCCAGAAAAATTTTGTTAGGCTATTTAGTTAATTAGAAACCACATTCCAACTTTGGATTTCAAAAATTGAGATTTAAAATGATAGTTGTATTTGAAACCAAATTTGGGATATTTTTAATATTAATAACCCTTATTAAAAACAAGCATTGAATAGGGTTACCCCTAGGTTTAAAATGATTTAAAGAGTGCAATTGTGTGGTGAATTTTGATGGGTTCAAATAGGTACTGATTTGAACTTGGTTGGTTGATTAATGGTTTGATTTAAAACCAACAATTTGAGAAGTGAGCATAATTGAATTATTTGGAAAACAAGGAAAGGTTTTGTTTTGCAATTCTTTGTTTGAAAGGATTGTAACAGACAAGTGTGAAAACAACTGTTGATTCATTATGAAAACAATGCAATCTGAAATGAAAATGGGGATGATGCCATGATGCATTGCATAAATAAAACAAGAAGTAAAACAACTATGGAGTTTTCATACTTGGATGTTACAGGTAAGCAACTTCTGGAATCCAGAACTCACATTTGGAGAACTTGGCATATAGACGATGCTCGCGAAGTTTCATGAGAGTGAGACGAAGGTGTTCTCCATGCTCTTCCTCGGACTTTGAGTAGACTAGAATATCATCGAGATATACCACAACGAACTTGTCGAAGTATTCATGGAAGACAGAATTCATGAGTCTTGAGAATGTCGCCGGTGCATTGGTGAGACCAAAGGACATGACGGTGTATTCATATAGACCGTACCGAGTGGTGAAAGCTGTTTTTGGAATATCTTCCTTTCTGATCTTTATTTGATGGTAACCCATCCTCAAGTCCAACTTTGAGAATATTGAGGCTCCAGCAAGTTGATCAAAAAGATCATCGATACGAGGAATTGGGTACTTGTTTTTGATAGTTTTCTCGTTGAGAGGACGATAGTCAACCACGAGTCTTTTTGTTTGATCCTTCTTGGCAACAAACAGAGTTGGGCAACCCCAAGCGGAGGAACTAGGCTGAATGTAACCTTTCTCCATGTACATATCGATTTGCTCCTTCAACAATTTCAGTTCAAGAGGAGCTATCTTGTATGGATGCTTAGAGATTGGAGCAGTACCTGGTTCAAGCTCGATCACGAACTCAACTGCTCTGTCCGGAGGCATCCCTGGCAACTCTTCGGAAAGACGTCAGGGAATTCACAAACCACCGGAACATTTTCGAGTAGAGGTAGAGGTTTAGCATCGAGGGTGTACAGCTGAACAGAACTTGATTCACTTGGAGAATAGACTATCTGGCCAGACGGGTGGAACAGAGTTATTGACTTCTTAGCACAATCAATCGTAGCTTTATTGGCCTTCAACCAATCCATGCCAAGAATGACATCAATGTCAGAATTGCCAAGCAGAATGAGGGAAGCAAGGAATATGTGACCTCCAATTAGAATCTGATTCTCGTGACTGATCTTGGAAGTTTGCATAGTTGCTCCAGGGGAGTTTACTACTAGCGGGGAACCCAAACCAACAAAAGGTAGTTTAACTGCTGTCGCAAAGATCTTTGACACGAAAGAATGCGATGCTCCGATATCAAACAACACTTTAGCTGGGTTAGAGTTAACGGGGAATGTACCGAGAACGACGTCAGCAGCTTCCTCAGCTTTGTCGGCCTTGATATGATTCACCCTCGCGTCCTCCCGACAGGCCTGTTGTTGGAGTTGAAGGCTTTAGCCGGGGGAGCACGAACCATTGCCTGGTTGGTGTTGGGGCGAGGAGGTGGTGGAGGTAGCTGCCTCTGAGTGCACTTATCAGCATAGTGTCCAGTCTGCTTGCATTTGTAGCAAGTGACGACACGAGGTGCATCTGGCCTTGGCTGCCCCATTGAGAACCTCTGAGCCTGCATCTGAGCTGGGTTGGGTGGGCGGGAAGCAAAGCCTTGAGAAGCTTGGGCATATGGAGCCCTAGTGACAGCACCATTTGGCACCCAGATGCGGCGCTTCTGCGGAGGGGTGGTCATGTTGGAGGAGGAACCACCCTCACGCGAGTGCTTGCGGGACTCTTCGAACGCCTTGCGCCCCATTCTCCTCATTGAGCGCGGTGTTCACGAGCTCCTCGAAGTCCTTGCACTTGATGTTGGTGAGAGCGTACTTCAGTTCCGGGTTAAAACCTCGGCGGAACCTTGCCATCTTCTTGACCTCAGTGGACACCTCATCACCAGCGTAACGAGCGAGGCGATTGAACTCATTCTGGTAGCCAATGACGTCCAGCTTGCCCTGCTTAAGAGAGCAGAACTCTTCACGCATCCTTTCCATGAGGCCATCTGGGATGTGGTGCTTCAGGAAGGCATCCTTGAAACATCCCCAGGTGATAGGGTATCCAGCTCTCATGGTCTGGTAGTTCTCCCACCAGGTAGCTGCCTAACCCTTCAGTAGGTAGGTGGCATACTTGACTTTATCCTCCTCAGCAACGTGAGCAATGTCCAGAGCCTGGCCATCTCCCGGATCCAGTCATCAGCATCCAGAGGCTCACGTGTTGCCACGAAAGCTCTCGGCCCCAGACTCAGAAACTCCTTGATGCTGACTCGCGGAGCATTCTGGTTGTTGTGCTGGTTAGCCTGGATCTGGGCCATCTGAGTCACGACCTGAGTCATCTGAGTCAACAGCTCCGTGAGCGGAGGTGGTTCAGGCGGGTTGCTCCTTGTTGGGCATCCTGAATAGACATGCATTTTAGCACAACAATAGAAAAGGATAGACTTGGTAACCGAAAGAGAGATTATTCCGACGCATGAATAGATAACCAACAGGTACATCATCACATGTTCAAATACATCAGAATATCCAACAGACCAATACATGGTTCGAAAGCCAAAGGATAACTAAACATAGCTATGAATGGATACATTGGTACTCCCATGCTCATCACGCAGGACGGCGGTGAGTAGTACGACGAGAGATACGGTGAGGAGGAATCCCACGGAAGTAGGTAGAACGACGATCCACGTAGATCGGGACTGCTCTGAGAGCAACTCTCGGTGTGGTGAAGTAGAAAGCGTCGTCTCCCTGTGCTCCAAAGCGTGGAATCCCAGTGTAACCAGCTCCGAGGTTGAGGAGTGGACCTCTGATCGGCTCGTAACCTCCAGCATCTGGCAAACTACGTCCAACTGTCTGATGGAAACGTGCAAAGCGCTCATCTCCAACAAAGTCTGTGGTGTACGTAGCCAGACGAGTCAAAGCAAGGTAGAGCTGCTCCCTGACTGAGGCCAACTCCTGAGAAAGTGTGGTGGCAACAGCGTCACTGTGCCTCACAAACTGGGCGGTGGTGTGCAGCCTGGTGTTATCATGCTCGTAGACATCCAGGTTGTCGTAGAGGGTGAAGTGAGCTCCCGCTGAAGTGATGTAACCACGGGGGATGTGGCGATAGATAGAATCGTCAAACCCCCAGTAGTCAGCACGGAGGACGGTGAGACTCATGTAAGCTGCCTGCTGCACGGCCATATCCACTATGGAACCTACTGCCTCGTAGCGGTGGACAACGCTCATGCCATCATCTGACAGAATGTAGACGATAGCCTGGTAGTAGGTCTGGTCAAACTCTCGCTGCTGCTCGTAGACCTGGTACTCTGGTGCCCAATGGAACCCCAGATAAGTGACCATGTCTCTCAGCATCTCCGGATAACCGGCGGTGCTCTCACAACGAGTCACCGAACCACCTGCGGGAAGAACCTGAGATCCATCTGCAGATGATCGGGGAAGTTTTGATTAGACGCCGGTAGAGAACTGAAGTGGAAAGCAACAACAAGGTTTCAACGGACGAAAAGGATGTTGAGAAGAACAGGATATCGAAGCAACAACGGGAAACACGAGACCAAAACTCCTGAGGTTCTACGGAAAAACCCATCCGGGCTTCTAAAGGATCAATATCTACTGCTTAAGGGATAGAGGATTTGCTTCCGGGGCTTACACGCCTCCGTTCTCAATCATGAGTAGGCAACATGATAAATCATGTTACAACCACCTCCATTCCTATGGTCTAGTAGATATAACTATCCTTGAGAAACCAGGATACGTGAAATCCTAACTTGAAAGTTTAGGTGAGAAGGGAAAACAACGTTGCACTTCCTTACCAGAAAAGGGTGGGTGGGTGGGGAAAGAAGAAAAATGGCAGACTTCCTACTCTCACGTTTCATTTTTCCTATATAGCTAAAAAATAGTTTCTAGACTCAACTGCGACCAGTAAAAGGGATCCTACAGGCAGACAGGCTCTGATACCATTTGTCGCACCCGGACTTCTAGGGGATACTCACCGTACGAACTGAACAGTATTTTGATTGGATTACGGGGCTTACCGGCACCCGCATCTCTTACGAGTAGGCCAACACTTATGTGTGACAACCAATCTTTACTATTCACCGTCGATGTAAACTATCCCGTAGAAATCAGGACACTACCATTGACGTACTTCATACCATACACACATGGTACGTCAACGGCTTTGAAAAAGATGATAACATAACATATCTCTAAGACACGAAAGATTGAAATAAGTTGCAACTGGCCCTCACTAGGGCAGAGAATAGCAAATACAATCATCCAGAGGACACATGTCCCAACATAGCATCATTACAACTCAGTGGAAGCATTCAAAGGGTCTGAGTACAGACAAATCCAAATTGGCTTAAGAAGCCGGGAATGAAAAGAAAACGGAGCCCATCCACGATGTCTCGGATCCTGCCCGGGTCCGCTAACTACTCGTCAGCAGCCTCGTCAAACTCCACGTAGTAGCCGTCACCTGGATCCTCGTAAGCGTAGTCTGCGGAAACCACAGCCCCAAAGGGGTCAGTACATAAACGTACTGGCAAGCAAGACTCACAGTTCACCAAAGTGTAGCCCGTCAACACAAAGCACAGATGCCTTGGGATCAACGGAAGAAAAGGGTATAAAAGATGCTGCAACTGGCTGCACTAACCAACTACAGAACATACTACAACTTCCGGTGTAACAGAAAGAGATAAGATAGCGTATCGTAACCAACTATAGCTAACCACCAAACAAACCCATCATGGACCTCGCCCCTTATCCAAAGAAGCAATCCGAGGATAACTCACACAGTTGGATTAATGATGGATCAAATTGTTGTGTCAATAAGCCTATTACTAGTCAAGTTATCATTAGTTAGGTGTAAGTTGTTCTGAGTACTTGTTAGCCAGTACTTTCACCAAGTTAACCATAACCGCGGAAAACATGGCTTCTCTAGAAGATTTATCCCTGCAGGGGTGCACCAATTTGGCCGTACACGTAAGAATAACCCGCCAGATGGGAAGGCCTTTCCCACCAAGCGGGGCACTCAACACAACTCAACTCTTCTTCGCATCAAGCCCAAAGCACCACGTGTTGTGCGTGCGCGGCTAATCGAGCCCCACGAAGAAAAGGGGACCCTCATAGCACTGGAAGACCACGCCGCCCTAAATGCCGACTACAAAAGTTCCACCCTGGCCTCGGGTTCGTACCTGCATATGCGTGCATCAAATGGAAAGCCCGAACTAAGTGTGGTGATTTGGACGAGATGCGAATCGAATCAAATTGAGGGGGGCGCCCATACACGCTTCCCACATGCGGATAGTGCGCTCATCATGGATCAGTAGACAAGACCCTTTTCCTATTAGGGTCGACACTAGCAGGCCTCAAAACCACGCCGGGCCTCCTGCCGGTGCCTTATCAGCAAATTATTATTACCTCAAATTAACAGGTTGTTGTTTAACATCGAGCCCCAGAATATAAGCAGATATGATAACAGAAAGTAACGGATAATAGACTCGAGCAAAACAACCCTAAGCATGCTAGTAAGACACGGGCCCAAGCAACGGGGTTTTAGGACTGGAGGTGAGGCAATATCAGGGTTCAGGGTATCATGTGATAGGTCCGTAACAAAAGCAACGATACATATGGCCAGCAGAAATAGACAACGGAAAGTATCGGTAACCAATGTTGAAAGGAACACAATGGTTCATGTGAGTGATAACTTGCCTGCAAACCCAGTAGCCGGGTACTGAGCTAGATCCTCAGAAGGGGTGTCGTAAAGATCGTCGGTCTCAACGTCGTCGTCTATCCGAGAAGAAGCAAACAAACAATACAGGAAAATAAACAATCAATATCATGGCATAGTGCACAATCATGGGATGATGCATGTCAAGTTAATATATGCATCAAAATAACCTAATTGACATGGTAACACAATTTAAATGGACACATATGCAATTTTGAGTTGCATATGAAAAGCCCATGGATTTTGGTTAGATTATTTGTTTTCCAACTAATCAACAGGTGCTAGTGGTTTAGTATGATGCATGCATGAGGAAAACAACAAAATAACAACATTAGAACCAATTTGAAATGAGGTTTAGCAATTTAGAATTTTTATCTATTAAGTTAAAGAATTTTTGGTTACTTAAAGGTGACACACACAAGTAGTTGTTGTTTTCACCAATTTAAATTGTGCAAAATAAATAACAAAATTCATATTTGAAAAGATCATGAAATTTTGGGTGGATTACATGTTTCAAATATTGAAAAAGGAATTAGGATGAATTTATTATGACTTAAACAAAATTAAACAAGTTTTAAATGAATTTAAAACAAGCATGAATTTTATTTGAATTTTACTTGCTCAAACATAATTTCAAATTCACATTTGAAAAGGTTATACTTTGGTGGTTTGAAAACATATTTTGCATGTTCAAAAATAATTTAAATTGAGCAAGTTATGATTTTAGCAATTTTAATTGATTTAAATAAGATTTAACTTATTTAAGCAATTTAAATTATTCAAACCATGAAACAAAATTTATATTTGAAAAGGTTATTCAAAATAGCATGGAAAACATATTTTATTTGCATTTATTGGATTAAGAATGAATTAGTTATGGAATTTAGAAATTTGCATTTGAATTATTTGAATTCAAATTTGAATTGCATTTTGAAAATTCAAAACATGAAACAAATGATACCAAAAGGTAGACAATTTAATTTAGACTAGCACACATATTTTATTTTCATTTATTGGAGTTATAAAATTAAAGTTATTAGGTTTTTAAAACCAGGGACCAATCTGTTAAAATAAAGGACTAGTTTTTAAAACAGAAACTGCTAAAAAAACATTTGTTACCGTGTGGAAACACACACTAGCCACTGCCAGGGGGGGCCAGGGCCTCGCTGTGCACACGTGGCTACTGTGTGGCTGACAGGGGGCCCTCCCTGTCAGCACGGCGGTGGAAAAAAGAGGGATTTTTATCCCGCGAGGGCAGGGGCTCGAACCCTGCACCTCTCGCTCGTGTGCGTGCTTACTGAACCAGTGGGGTGAGTCGCGTTCGCTTGTCAGTAACCGCGTTGGCGACAGGTTGAGGTGTTGTTCTGCCAACTGAATTTACTGACGAACAAAAACATCCGCGACTGCAACCTGACGGTGATCATCGACGGCTGCCGGCGACGAGCTAGGCGCGTGGAAGGACACGGTGCGTGCACGGATGAGTGGGCAGTGCTGCGAGCAAGAGGCAGAGAGGAGGAGGGGATCTCGGTGGCTGCTCACCGGCGTACGTCGTCGTGCAGAGGCTCGGTGACGCGAACCCGACGGCGAGGCGACAGCGGCGTGGATGGCGGCGCGGCTCCAGTCGATGGCGAGCTCCCCTGCGGTGTCCAATCGGAAGAGGAGATGGTGGCGGCTTGGTTTCTGAGGTTAGGTGGGAGAGAGAGGGATCGAGGCGGTGGAGAGCATCGGAGGTTCAGAGGTGACCGTCTCCGGCGAGGGGGACAGGGAGTGGGATCCGGCGAGGAGAGGGATTGGCGGCGGCGAAAAAGAGGGGATAGGGGTACCTCGGGCTAGGGTTTGGTGGCGCGGAGCCCTAGGGTGTTCTTATAGGGTCCAGACGTCGAGTGGATGCCGTCGGTGGCGATGGCTGCCGCCGTGGCAGTCTCCGATGGACGCCGTACCGCGGGAGGACGACGGATTAGAGCGAACGGAAAAAAACGAACCGGTACGGTACTTTAAGTGATTGGGCTGGGCTTGCTGCGCGAGGAGAAGGGAAGCGAGGTGGGCTGGGCGCAGCCCAGCCCCTCTGGCGCCAAAATTTGATTTTTTTTAAATTTTCTTTCTCCCTTTTTTTTTGCTGAAAAGTAATTGGAAGGATTTGATGGTTTTTAGGTTGGTAAAAAAAATTGGAAAAATTAGGGGGAGTTCCTTAGGCCATTTGCAAACAGTTGTTGACTTTTATTTTCAAAAAGTTTGATATTACTTGCTGTTTGGGATTTAAACCAAATTTGGATGAGTTTCTTTATTAAATGATCATTAATAAAAACAAAATTTAAAATAGGGTAACCCCTATGTTAATTATAAACAAATTGAGTTGATTTGTTTTGATTTCATCATAATTTCAAAGTGATTCTGTTTTGGTGCTTTGATTTGAATTTTAAATGTGTTTTTGGAGTTTAAATGATTGATTAAAACCCTCAATTTAATAATTGAACATTATGGAATTAAATGAAACAATTGAGGTTTTGATTTGCATTTCTTTATTTGAAAAAAAAAAATTGTAACATGACAAGTATGAAATAAACATTTGAAAATTGTTTGAGTTTCATTATGAAAACAAAGGTAAAACAGATGCAAACAGAAATGAAACAAATGCAACAATTAAGAAACAAATGCAACAACATGATGATATGATGCAATACTTTAAGTAAACAATAAACAAACATGCTAGGGGTGGTTTTTCATACTTGGGATGTTACAGCGAGGCACTCAACACAACCCAACTCTTCTTCGCATCAAGCCCAAAGAACCCCGTGCAATTGAGCGCACGACTAATCAAGCCCCACGAAGAAAAGGGGACCCTCATAGCACTCTAAGAACGTGTCTCCCTAAATGCCGACTACAAAAGTTCCACCCTGGCGCCAAGGGTTCGCACCTGCATATGCATGCGGCAAATGGAAAACCCGAACTAAATGAGGCGATTTGGACGAGATGCGAATCGAATCAAAGTTGCGGGGGGCGCCCATACTCGCTTCCCACATGCGGTTAGCGCGCTCATCGTGGAGCGGAGGACAAGACCCTTTTCCTAATTAAGGTCGACACTCGCAGGCCTGAAAACCACGCCGGGCCTCCTGCCGGTGCCTTATCATCAAATTAATATTACCCAAAACATTAACATGTTGTTGATTAGGACAAACCCAACTATCAACTAAACAGGTGATAGGACAAAGGACAACAGGACTCGAGCGCAAACAAACCTAAGCATGCTACTACGACACAGGCCAACAAACAACAGGGTTATAGGTGTGGAGGTAAGGCAATATCGTGGCAGCAGGGTAAACATGTGATGGGATCGGAACACAAGCATCGAAAATACTGGGCTAGCATAAAGACAACGGAAAGAATCGGTAACAAGTGAGGAAAGGCAACATAGGTAGCAAGTGAGTATACTTGCCTGGAATCCAGTTTGGAGAGGTAGCAGAACTTGTCGTTGCTCACATCATCTCAGCGTCCTATCCGCGAAGAAGCAACGAACTAGAACAAACACCGGATGCAACAATTACTACTACGGCAAAAGATCCAGCATGATCCTATTTTATATGCATGACATGCGGGATGCTACGCAAAAGTACAACTTAGACAATTTAATCGGACCCGGAGTCCGGACAATTTAATTATGGTTTAAGTTGTTTAACTAACCATGATATTAAATGTTGATTAACATGCAAAATAGTAAGTAGGTGAGCTAAACAATATTAAATGGAATAGGGCACAAATGGAATTAAATAGCCCAACACATTCCATGTTTATTAATTAGGTGGACATGCATAACACTACTAACAAGGTAAGATGCAAGATGCAAACATGAGCATGGATGGTATATTAATGTTCCTTGCATTTTTCTGGTTGGAAAACATATTTTACATGTTGGAATTGGATTTGAATTGCCCAAGTTATGAATTTGGCAATTTAAATGAATAATTTTAATGAATTGAATTAGTGCACCAATTTTAAATGTCCAAACCAGGGAACAAAGTGGGTATTTGGAAAGATCATGAAATTTGGGATGGAATACATATAAAATTTGTATGATTTGGAGTTGTGGTTTGAAAGATAGGGCCAAAAGAAGTTTAGGGGTATTTCTAGAATTTGCAGGGACCTGCTTGTGATGAAAACAGTGCGTGGAGGGGCTTCGGTGCAAAAACCAGAGAGACCAGGGGCCTGGGTGCGAAAATATAGATCCAAATCTGGATCTGGTCAGATTCCACCGCGAGGCCAGCTAGCCCGAGACACCGACGAGCGGGCCCGGGAGCCACGCGGCGCAGACTGGGATGGGTGGAAGCCGACGTGGCCTCCGGTGCTGCTGACTGGTGGGGCCAGGACCTGGGCTAGGTTTAATCGACAAAAAGGTGAGGCCTTTGCCTCGAGCAGGATTCGATCTCGGGTCTCTCGAGCGCGCGCGCGAGGCCCTAGCCACTGGGTTGTTGCTGCGGTTGTGATAGGATACGGATCTAAGACAGAAAGAGGTGTCTCGGCGCGGTTAACTGAACTGAACGGAGCAAGTTCAGTTTTCTGAACTTCGACAGAGGCGGACAACCACGACGAGCTTGGCAGCGCAGATGGTGGTGTCGCTCGATGGCGGGCACCCAGAGCAAGGAGGGAGACGGGGAGAGAGTCCAGTGGAGGGAGTGCTCACCTTGGGGCACCGGTGGAGTGGACGGGCTCGAGGAGATAGCCACGGTGACGGGAAGCAGAGGATGGAGAACCGGGGTGGTCGTCGGGAAGATATCAACGACGTCGTCGATCTAGGCAGCTCTGGTCCTCGTGCTTCTGCGATGACGGAGAAGGTGCTGCGGCGGTTCGATTCCCGGCCTCGTGCATCCTTCTCGATGATCATGGCCACGACTCATGGAGCTCCAATGTCCGGGCCATGGAGGCTCTCTCTCTCGGTAGCATAAAATTCAGAGGAAAAAAAGAACAGAGAGGGGAAAGGAGAGGTGGCGGCGGAAGGAGAAAAGGAAAGCTAGGGTTTGGAGGGGAAGCCGGAGGGGGATTTATGGAGGGGAAGCAAAGGAGGGGAGGGAGCAGGCGAGGAGGGTGCGGTGGTGCTTGCTGTCGTCACCACCGTACGGAGGTGGAAGAAGAGGAGCTGGGCCGCGGGCTGGGCCTCCACTGGGGTGGTAGGTGGGCCGAGAGGCCTGCCTCCCCCAGCAGCTTGTTTTATTTCCTTTTCTCTTTTTTTTTAATTTTTTTGTAAGAGAAGAGGGAGAGAAAAATAGACTTTGGGGGACTTTTAAAACTCAGAAAAATATGAGGTTAATTTCGATGGATTTAGAATTGAAAATGCCCACTTATACAATGTTTTGTTTCCCAAACTTTCAAAGTTGGTACTGATTTGAAATTTGAATTGAATTAGGATGAATTTCACATTACTTGCTTTAATTAAAATTTGGACAAATGGATGGTTTTGTAAATTCAAACTTGGAGAACCCTTTTGACATACTTTTGTTTGTAACATGTTTTAAACACATTGGAACATACCAAGTATGAACCAAGTGGTGAGATTTGAATTTGAATTCAAGTTGAAAACAACTGGAAACACCAGAAAACAAGATGGAAACACATGCCAATGCAAATGATGCATGATGCAATGCAATGCCAAATGGAAAACAAGCAATTATATTTGAGGGAAATCCCCCAGGTGTTACAAAGAGT
>JAPCYS010000184.1:0-61019 GCA_028641055.1 Alopecurus myosuroides | reverse complement strand
TTTTCAAACAACTTTAAAATCAATTTTCAATTTATGTTTTGAAAAATACAAATAAAATTAAAAAAATTTAAATTCATTAAAAACTTGTTTAATCTCTTGTTTAATTCATAATTAAATCATTGTAATTCCTTTTTCAATAATTGAAACATGTAATCCACCTAAAATTTTGTGTTCTAATCAAATATGAACTTTGTTATCTATTTTGAACAATGAAAATTGGTGAAAAACAACAAATGCTTGTGTGACACCTTTAAGGAACTAAAATTTCCTAACTTAATGAATGAATTTCCAAACTTGGTAAACCTTATTTCCAATTGGTTCTATTGTTGTTATTTTGTTTTTCCTCACCATGCATCATGCTAAACCACTTTCACCTGATGATTAGTTGGAAAACAATTGTTTCAACCATAATTCATGGGCTTTTCATATGCAACTCAAATTGCATATGGGTCCATTTAAATCTGTTTATCTTGTCAACTAGTTTACCTTGATGCATCTTTAAACTTGTCATGCATCCATATCTTGATCATGCTGGATCTTTTGCCGTAGTAGTGATTGTTGCATCCGGTGTTTGTTCGAGGTTCATTGCTTCTTCCCGGATAGGACGTTGAGATGATGTGAGCAACGACAAGTTCTGCTACCTTGCGGGATCTCAGGCAAGTATACTCACTTGCTGCCAAATGGCTGCCTTTCATCACTTGTTACCGATTCTTTCTGTTGTTCTTATTCTAGCCTTTTCTTCGATGCTTGTGTCTCGATCCTATCGTATGTTTACCTTGCATCCATGATATAGCCTTTCCATCCACTTCCTATTAACTGTTGATTGTTTACCTCGTTGGCCTCCGTGTCGTAGCTGCATTCTTAGGGTTGTTTTGCTCGAGTCTGTTACCCGTTACTTTCTGTTACTATTTCATTATTGTTCCGGGGGCTCGATGTTAATCAATCAATCCTGTTAATGCTAATGGTAATAATAATTTGATGATAAGGCACCGGCAGGAGGCCCTAAGTGGTTTTGAGGCCTGCTAGTGTCGACCCTAATAGGAAAAGGGTCTTGTCTACTGATCCATGATGAGCGCACTACCCGCATGTGGGAAGCGAGTATGGGCGCCCCCCTCAATTTGACTCGATTCGCATCTCGTCCAAATCGCCTCATTTAGTTCGGGTTTTCCATTTGCTGCATGCATGATCTTGCGAGCCCTTGGTACCCGGGTGGAACTTTCGTAGTCGGCATATAGGGGACACGGTCTTAGAGTGCTATGAGGGTCCATTTCTTCTGGGCTCGATTAGCCGTGCGCCAAGGTGCTTTGGGCTTGATGCGAAGAAGAGTTGAGTTGTGTTGAGTACCTCGCTTGGTGGGTTGATCCCCCGTCTGGCGGGTTATTCTTACGTGTACGGCCAAATTGGTGCAACCCTGCAGGGATAATCTTCTCGAGAAGCCGTGTTTTCCGCGGTTATGGATTACTTGGTGAAAGTACTGGCTAACAAGTACTCAGGACAACTTAAACCTAATGATTAACAATCTTACACCCAATGATTAACAACTTGACTAGTAATAGGCTTATTGACACAATAATCTGAACCATCAATAATCCAACTGTGTGAGTTATCCTCGGATTGCTTCTTCGGATAAGGGGCGAGATCCAGGATGGGTTTGTTTGAAGTTATCTTTCAGTTGGTTACAATACTCGATCTTATCTTCTTCTGTTAGCCGGAACTCGTAGTATATCTCTGTAGTTGGTTAGAGCAGCCCGCTGCCGCTTATTTGCAATAATCCCTTCCTTCCCGTTGATCCCAAAGTATTTGTATCTTGTGATGACTGGCTATGCCGGTATCTTGTGAGTATGGTTTATCCACTTGCCAGTACTTAACCGTACTGACCCACGAATCTTTTTCGTGGCTGCATATTCAACATTGCAGTCAACAGGTTTGAAGGCTGACGACGTTAGCTTGGGAATCCCTCCGGCTTGGCCTGGGCAGGGATTGGACGCTCTCGGTTATCTTCAGGACTCTTAGTCCAATTTGTATCTTGTCCGTAGCCGGACGCTATGTTGTTTCTTCCGCTGTTATTTGGATCTTTGTATTGTATCAGTTGTATCCCTGACTCGTTTGAGTCATCTTGTATATCTCTTTTCTGTTGTTGTTGTGGATTATTCGTGAACTGTTGTAATGTTATCACAAGTGGCAACCTGGAATCGGGTATTATGTGGATTTTGGCGGGAATGCTGAAATCTGCATAGTGCCCGATCTCGGGGCGTCACAAATGGTATCAGAGCCTTGGTTCCGATTCCCGAGATTGTTTCGATACGAATGGTTATCGAAGCAACGGGTCCGCAAAGCCTGTAGGATAACCTAGCTAACGGTCGTTGTTTCTAGAATGTCAAAAACTATTTCTGCTAAACTATTTTGGAAAACATCTCAATAGGATTCTTGTTTTCTCCTTATCACTATTCTATTCCCCTCCCATCTTATTTGTTTTGGAGTCTTCCCCCCTTGTCTATCTTTCAAAGTGTTAGGATCCTACGTGGTTGGACGTTTTCTGAGCCTTTAACCTAATAGGTTCGATCATCGGAAGATTCCTGGTGGAAGAAGATCGTCATCAGCCCGAGCAAGAATCCCTTGTTAGTGGTGTCGAGGAGATCAACTGGAAGCACGAAGAATCGATAGTCGAACTTCCTTCCCCTCCCGGGTTAGCAGGTGGATTGCGAGGGCGCAATCCCTTGTTAGTGGTGTCGTCTGTAACACCTGGGGTGTTACCCTAATAGGAAGTTGTTTGTTTTCTTTTGCTTGCATCACATGCATCACATGAGCATTGCATTCTGTTTTCAAAAACAACTCAAAATTCAAAACCACTTTAAACTTTCACACCTTGCTCAAAATTTCCAATTCCAAAGTTGCAAACTAAACCACTCATTTGTTTTTCAATAGTTTGAAGTTGTTTTAATCAAATTGCTTGTTAATAAAATTTTCCCTGTTATTAAAACCCTAATGGCAAATTCAAAAATTCAACAGCAAATCAATCCTACTTATCATATTTCAATATGGGTTTAAAGATTAAAATTTGGCAAACAAATTAAATTCAATAATGTTTGTATGATTGCTTGAGCTTATTAAATAGAATTTGTTTATTTCCAAAATTCCCAAATCAAAACATTATTTGAAATTCAACTAACCACTTAGAAATCAAACTAATATTACCAATTTTGAAATCAATAACTAAACTTACTTTTAATTATTGTTTTGCAAATTAATAAACTTTAATTATCAAATAAACACCCTCAAACCCTGTTTGAAAATTTCAACTAAACAACTTTAAATCAATTAGAATTTCAATCTTGTGAAAGAAATAATGTTAACATTGCTTTCATTTCTGTTTTGAAAAAGTAATAAAAATATTTAATAAAATAAACCACCCCAAAACCCCAACCACCTAGTCCTCTCTCTTTTGTTTTCGACAAGCAAAAAAAAAAGAGAAGGAAAAATAGAAAAGAGGGGTGAGGAGAGAGGCAGCCCCATCCTTTCTTTTCTCCCCAGCCCACCTATTTTCTTTTTGGCCCGATACCCCCCCTCCTTCTGTCGTCTTCCTCCCCCGACGTCACCCTCCCTGTACGACTGCTCCTCCACCCTCTGTCTCTCCCTCCTCCGCTCGATGACTGCCGTACCGAGCTCGAGTGCACGTTAAAACCTACACCTCCCCCTCTGCTAGCCTAGCCCTAACCCTAGCGCCGCCATCTTCCATCTCTCCCTCTGCTTATTCTCTGAACCCAGCCGATCACCACACCGCCATCAGAGCCCACTGTTCCCCGTCACCCCCCACCGCCATGGTCACCTCGAGTATGCACTGTGGCCGGGAATGGAGCCGTTGCGCCTGCCTCTACCGCCTCGTCTCATCGCCGTCTGCTGGGAACCGCCGTGGAGCCCGCGCCGTCGCCGGATTTTCCTCCTCGCCGCTGTCCGTCGTCAGTCTTCATCGACAACCACCGAGGTAATCGCCTCCTTCTCCTCTCCCCCTTCCGCGCCCTGTTGTCCGTCTCCACACGCCCTAGGCCCGCACCGCACGCACACCTCGCGAGCACCTCCAGCACCTGTGGCCGCACCCAATCGCCGCCGGCTGTAGCTTTCCGATCGAACGCTGCTTTGTTCGTCAGGTTCAGAGACAGGACCAATCTGTTCGAAGTTCAGTTACGCGTCTCGTGGTTACGTTATATTCAGTCAGTAACCTGAACCATCACCAACATTCAGCGTAGCGCACTGGCTTGGTTCCCTTGTGCGCAGCGAGCCATCACGAGTTCGATTCCCACCCAGGGGATTTATCCCCACCCTTTTTTTCTCTGTTGCGCGCGCAGGGGCAGGCCCACTGGGCAGTGACCCCTGTTGCCACCTCAGTCCGCACCCGCCTCGTTGGCACGCCAGCAGGGCTTGGCCCACATGTCAGTGGCACGGGCTAGCTTACAGTGCGGTAACAAAAAGTATTCCTGCACGTTTCTTTTTAAAACAGGTCCTTTAAAATTGTAGTTTAGTCCTCAAAATTAAAACCTTAATATCTTTTAATCTATAACTCCAAATTATAAAATCTAAATATGTTTGTTGATCTAAATTAAATTGTCTATCCAATTAAACCAATTGTGTACTGTTTTGAAATTTCCAAATGCAATTCAAATTTGAATTCAAATAATTCAATTGCCATTTGCTAAAATTCATAACTAATTCATTCTTAATCCAATAAATGCAAATAAAATATGTTTTCCATGCTATTTCAAATAACCTTTTCAAATATAAATTTTGTTTCATGGTTTGAATAATTTAAATTGCCTAAATAATTTAATCCTTGTTTAATTCATTTAAATTTTGCTAAAATCATAACTTGCTCAAAATAAATTATTTTTGAACATGCAAAATATGTTTTCAAACCATTAAAGTATCAACTTTTCAAATGTGAATTTGAATTTATGTTTTGAACAAATAAAAATTCAATTAAATTCAAACTTGTTTTAAATTCATTTAAAACTTGTTTAATCTTGTTTAATTCATAATTAAATCATTGTAATTCCTTTTTCAATAATTGAAACATGTAATCCACCTAAAATTTTGTGTTCTAATCAAATATGAACTTTGTTATCTATTTTGAACAATGAAAATTGGTGAAAACAACAAATGCTTGTGTGACACCTTTAAGGAACTAAAATTTCCTAACTTAATGAATGAATTTCCAAACTTGGTAAACCTTATTTCCAATTGGTTCTATTGTTGTTATTTTGTTGTTTTCCTCACCATGCATCATGCTAAACCACTTTCACCTGATGATTAGTTGGAAAACAATTGTTTCAACCATAATTCATGGGCTTTTCATATGCAACTCAAATTGCATATGGGTCCATTTAAATCTGTTTATCTTGTCAACTAGTTTACCTTGATGCATCTTTAAACTTGTCATGCATCCATATCTTGATCATGCTGGATCTTTTGCCGTAGTAGTAATTGTTGCATCCGGTGTTTGTTCGAGGTTCATTGTTTCTTCCCGGATAGGACGTTGAGATGATGTGAGCAACGACAAGTTCTGCTACCTTGCGGGATCTCAGGCAAGTATACTCACTTGCTGCCAAATGGCTGCCTTTCATCACTTGTTACCGATTCTTTTCGTTGTTCTTATTCTAGCCTTTGCTTCGATGCTTGTGTCTCGATCCTATCGTATGTTTACCTTGCAGCCATGATATAGCCTTTCCTTCCACTTCCTATTAACTGTTGATTGTTTACCTCGTTGGCCTCCGTGTCGTAGCTGCATACTTAGGGTTGTTTTGCTCGAGTCTGTTACCCGTTACTTTCTGTTACTATTTCATTATTGTTCCGGGGGCTCGATGTTAATCAATCAATCCTGTTAATGCTAATGGTAATAATAATTTGATGATAAGGCACCGGCAGGAGGCCCTAAGTGGTTTTGAGGCCTGCTAGTGTCGACCCTAATAGGAAAAGGGTCTTGTCTACTGATCCATGATGAGCGCACTACCCGCATGTGGAAGCGAGTATGGGCGCCCCCCTCAATTTGACTCGATTCGCATCTCGTCCAAATCGCCTCATTTAGTTCGGGTTTTCCATTTGCTGCATGCATGATCTTGCGAGCCCTTGGTACCCGGGTGGAACTTTCGTAGTCGGCATATAGGGGGACACGGTCTTAGAGTGCTATGAGGGTCCATTTTCTTCTGGGCTCGATTAGCCGTGCGCCCAAGGTGCTTTGGGCTTGATGCGAAGAAGAGTTGAGTTGTGTTGAGTACCTCGCTTGGTGGGTTGATCCCCCTGGCGGGTTATTCTTACGTGTACGGCCAAATTGGTGCAACCCTGCAGGGATAATCTTCTCGAGAAGCCGTGTTTTCCGCGGTTATGGATTACTTGGTGAAAGTACTGGCTAACAAGTACTCAGGACAACTTAAACCTAATGATTAACAATCTTACACCCAATGATTAACAACTTGACTAGTAATAGGCTTATTGACACAATGATCTGAACCATCAATGATCCAACTGTGTGAGTTATCCCCGGATTGCTTCTTCGGATAAGGGGCGAGATCCAGGATGGGTTTGTTTGAAGTTATCTTTCAGTTGGTTACAATACTCGATCTTATCTTCTTCTGTTAGCCGGAACTCGTAGTATATCTCTGTAGTTGGTTAGAGCAGCCCGCTGCCGCTTATTTGCAATAATCCCTTCCTTCCCGTTGATCCCAAAGTATTTGTATCTTGTGATGACTGGCTATGCCGGTATCTTGTGAGTATGGTTTATCCACTTGCCAGTACTTAACCGTACTGACCCACGAATCTTTTTCGTCGCTGCATATTCAACATTGCAGTCAACAGGTTTGAAGTCTGACGACGTTAGCTTGGGAATCCCTCCGGCTTGGCCTGGGCAGGGATTGGACGCTCTCGGTTATCTTCAGGACTCTTAGTCCAATTTGTATCTTGTCCGTAGCCGGACGCTATGTTGTTTCTTTCGCTGTTATTTGGATCTTTGTATTGTATCAGTTGTATCCCTGACTCGTTTGAGTCATCTTGTATATCTCTTTTCTGTTGTTGTTGTGGATTATTCGTGAACTGTTGTAATGTTATCACAAGTGGCAACCTGGAATCGGGTATTATGTGGATTTTGGCGGGAATGCTGAAATCTGCATAGTGCCCGATCTCGGGGCGTCACAGAGTGTAGGATCCGAGACTTTTAGGTTGTGGTTAGATTTATCTTAATTACTTTCTTGTAGTTGCGGAAGCTTGCAAGGGGTTTAATCACCAGTATGTATTAGTCCTAGGAAGGGCAGTGCGTTAGCATAGATTCACCCACACAAGATGTATCAAAATATTGAAGATTAACCAACTGCACGAAACGAGAGTATTAGACGAAATTCCCATGTCTCCTCATGAACATTTGGTAATCATAAGTAACACAACCGGCTTGTCCTTTGCACTGAAAAGGATTGGGCCACTCGCTCCAATTATTATTGTACTTGTTTATTTACTCGTACTGTTTTATCTGCTACTTTGGGAACTACTAAAAATATGTCTCCTAAGTGTTTACAGTGAATCCTTGTTCAAAACTACTTTCCAGCACCTTCTGCTCCTCGTTGGGTTCGACACTTATTTATCGTAAGTACTACAATACCCCCCTATACTTGTGGGTCATCAATGGGCCTTCCCTGATTGGAGGTGATTTTGACCTAGTTAGAGGATATGATGATAAGAGTAATGGTGTGGTAGATTTAAAATGTGTAGATAAATTTAATATCTTGATAGACATGTGGGCCCTGATAGAAGTTAAAATAACTAGGAGACCTCGTACCTAGTCTAATAAACAAAATGATCCTATCATGAGTAAAATTGAAAGGGTGTTTAGTTCTACTAGTTTTGATGCCATGTTCCCTTTAGGTCATACTAGAACTCTTCCCAGAGTAGGTTGTGATCATACCCCCCCCCCCCATTATTTTGGATGCTAGTCTTGCCCATGTTCCTATTAGCAAAAAAAAGTTGAGATGTGGTGGATTACTAGACTTGACTTTAAGAAGGTGGTGGAAAAAACTTGGAACATAAATAAAACTTGCAGAAATGCTTTAGATAGGTGGCAGAGCAAAGTTAGATTTTTTTAGAAAGTTAGCAAGAGGCTAGAATATGAATATTGAGGATGATCTTAGGAAAAATAAGAGGGCCTTGATGGAGGAGTTTGATATACTAGATATCAAAGCTGAAGGCCAAGACCTCTTAGATATTGAGAGAAATAGAATGGATAGCATTTTAAGGGAGCTAAACAGTCATTGGATAATTGAGGAAATTAAGGCTAAGCAAAGATCTAGGGATAAATATATAGTGGAAGGAGATAGAAATACAGCTTACTTCCATGGTGTAGCTAATAAGAGGAGAAGGAAAAAATTGATTTCTATGCTATAAGGACCTAATGGACCAGAGACATAAGTCAAGAAAATGCTTAAAATTGCTTCTTACTACTACAAAGATATGTTTCAGTTTGAGGATAGACCTGATATTGGGTTAAGGAATGACTTTTTCTCTAAGGAGGAAAAAATATCCATAGGAGAGAACAGAGATTTAGAAGCTAAATTAACTTTATAAGAGATTAAGGAAGCAAATTTTGGGTCCTATACAGATGGTGCATCTAGTCTTGATGGGCTCCCTTTTCTCTTTTACCAAAATTTCTGGGAAGTTATTCATCTAGATTTGCTAGATATCTTTGATGAGTGGTTCTCTGGTAGATTAGATACTTTTAGACTAAACTTTGCCATTATTACCTTGATCCCTAAAGTAGATGATGCCAAGGACATGATTATATTTAGACCAATTAGCCTTTTAAATTATCATTCTAAAATCTTTACCAAAGTCCTTACCAATAGAATTTCTAAAATTTCCAATAGATTGATACATTGCAAACGTACCTATAATTTTTTATGCTCCATGCTTGTTTTCTATCTAATGCCTCTATGTTTTCCACATGTTTTCACATTTTTCGTTCGTTCTCCGGAAATTTTCATACACTAACCTATTAACAAGAAGCCCTAGGCCAGCTGTTGTTTTCTATTTCAGAAAAGTTCTTAAAGAAATATTATCGAAAAGGGCTGAAAATCCACGAAGATCGTTTTTTACCCGAAACAAAGATGGGGTCCAAAGAAGAGCCAGAGGGGATCCAGGGGTGCCAAGCGCGGCCCCACCGTAGGCTGCACCTGGTGGGCCCCTAGGCACCCTGGCCACCGCCTCTTCATCTATACATTTCCCTAAACCCTAAATAGTTTGGGGACAGAGTTATTTTCCACGAAACATACAGAGTGGCACCGTCACCCCGAAAGTCCAATCTAGGGCTTCTGTAGCTATGTTCCGGCACCCTGCTGGAGGGGGAGATCGTCACTGGAGGCCTCTTTATCGCCATGATTGCCTCCACGATGATGCGTGAGTAGTTAATCTCGTGAGTACGGGTCCATAGAAGTAGCTAGTTGGTACTTCTCTCTGGTATGCCTCCATGTTTAGAGTCTTGTGAGCTGCCTTAGATGATTGAGACCTCCATTTCTTACATTACGTACTTTACTTAATGAATTTGTCTGTTGCACACAAAGAATTCACTTCGTTGCTGCAACTTGATACCAGATAGATTTGCTGGATAGCTTTCTCGAGGTTAACTTTTAGATATGGATGCATTCTACATAGCGGTCCATATTCCTTGACATAATGCATATGATTTTAAAACCCATGAACTATATCTCTTCATAATAGTATTGTTATACATTCATGATTTGTTAATTTCCTAGCTGTAATTTGTTCACCCAACATGTTTGTTTTCTTTGGAGAGAAACCACTAGTGAAACTATGGCCCCCTGTCCTATTTTCCTTGTTATTACAACCTTCTTATAAGCACTTTCATCATTGTTTCCTTCCAGCACCATTTTTTACTTTTATTACTTTTCATTAATCTATACGTTTAATTCTCTAGTTTTCAACAAGACGGGAAGATTGACAACCTTCTCAGAAAGTTGGGGACAAGAGAGAGTCTGTGTGTTGTGTGCAGGTTCCATGCTTGTTGACACGCTAGACAACAAGTAACCTTCTCCAAGACTTTCAAGTCCCACTGGTCGATAAATCCTGTTTCCATAATTGGGGAAAAATTTCCGCTAGACTACATCATACCTTCCACTTGGGGTTACCCAATGAGCATGTGATCACGTATGCATTAAGAACTTTTCTGGTTCCATTGTCGGGGACCTCAACCTTGCAGCCAGGGGAGTCTCACACTTCCACTTTCTTTATTTTGTTTTGTTCTTGCTTAGTTTACTTTTTTTAGTCTTGTTTTCTCTTTATCAAAAATCCAAAAAATAAGTTCTCTAGTTTCTAGTCTTTTATGTGCATTGTTAGTTTATTTTTTTTTATCTTGCAAGCATGGCTGCCAATGAGACCACCAAGCTTTGTGATTTTAATAGTACCAATAATAATGATTTTATATGCACACCAATTGCTCCACCTGCTGCTGCAGCAGATTCCTATGAAATTAAACTTGCATTTTTGAATCTTGTCATGAAAGATTAATTTTGTGGTATTGGAGAAGATGATGCCTCTCATTTAAATAACTTTACTGAGTTATGTGACATGAAAAAATATATAAAGAGGTAGATAGTGATATTATGAAATTAAGATTGTTCCCTTTCTCATTAAGAGGAAGAGCTAAAGAATGGTTATTGTCTTTGCCTAAAAATAGCATTGATTATTGGACTAAACGCAAAGATGATTTTACTGGGAAGTATTATCCACCTACAAAAATTATTCAACTAAGGAGTAACATTATGAAATTTAGACAAAATGATACTAAACATGTTGCTCAAGCTTGGTAAAGAATGAAAACTATGGTTAAGAATTGTCCCACCCACGGACTAACTACATGGATGGTTGTCCAAACTTTTTATGCATGATTAAATTTTTCTTCAAGAAATTTATTGGATTAAGCTGTGGGAAGAACCTTCACGAACCTCACATTAGGTGAAGCAAACAAGTTATTGGATGGTCTAATTAAAAATTATTCCCAACGGCACACAGAAAGGGCTTCAACAGGTGAAAACGTAAATTCGGTTGAGGACGTCTCTTCTTCTTTGAGTGATAAGATTGATATTCTTGCTTCTTTGCTAGCTAAAGAAGTTCCTATAGATCCTAATAATGTCCCCTTTAACTCTCTGGTTGCTAATAAGAATGATCACTATGATGTGAATTTTATTGCTAGAAACAACTTCACAACAGTGGTTACAAGAATAATTTTGGTGGTAACAACTATAGGCCATATCCTAATAATAATGGTAATTCATATGGAAATTCTTACAACAATACTAAAAGTTACACCTCTAATCTTTAAAACATGCTTAAAACTTTTATCACTTCCCAAAAAGATTTCAATAAAACTGTTGATGAAAGGCTTGCAAAAACTATATAATATTGTGCTGAAAGTTGATAGTCTTGCTCATGATGTTGAAATTTTAAAAATTAGGACTACACCTCTTGAGGCCAAAAAAACTGAACATATAAATTCTATACAAGTTTAAATAAATGAGAACAAGAGAATGTTAGATCAAATCCGTGCTAGAAGAGAAGAGAAGCTGAAATTGCTGAAAAAACTGCTAAAAGTGAGCATGTTAAAATTTGTACCATCCAACCCTTTAAAGAAGTGAAAACTTTCAGCACACATGAGTATCCTAATTCTTCTAAAAAAAATGTCAAAACAAATGGGATTGGAGTCCAAAAATTTGGAGATTGAAAATTTTCTAGTGAGAAAATTGTTGGAAGTGGGATTTATGATAATAGGTCTTTAGAAGAAACTTTTCCCACCATGTTTGAGTATGATAAACTTGATTTTTATAATTGCACCATATATGATTTTATTAAGTTTTTTACAAAAATTATCTAAAGATCCTAATGCTAGTAAGTTAAATATTGCTTTCACTAAACATATCACTAATGCTCTCATTGAAGCTAAGAAAGAAAGGCTCAAACTTGAAACCTCTATTCCTAGAAAATTTAAACATAGTTGGGATCCCACTATTAGAATAAGATTGAATGATTTTGATTTCAATGCTTTGTGTCATCTTGGTGCAAGTTCTTCTATCATGCCTAAAAGTTTATATGATATGTTTGATTTGAAACCATTGGATGAGCGTATTTTGGGACTGCATCTTATAGACTCCACTTTTAAAATACCTTTGGGAAGTATTGATGATGTTATTATTATTGCTAATGAGAAGTATGTTCCTGTTGATTTTCTTGTTTTGGATATTGAACGCAATGCTTCTTGTCCTATAATTTTGGGGAGACCTTTTCTTCGCACCGTTGGTGCCATTATTGATATGAAAGAGGGAACTATAAGATTTTAGTTCCCGTGAAAAGGGGCATGGAAAATTTCTCTCAAAAGAGAATGAAGTTACCTTTTAAGTACATTGTAATGATTACCAACAATTCTATTGATAATACTTGACTCGTTCTTCATGCCTAGCTAAAAGGTGTTAAAGAAAAGCACTTGTGGGAGGCAACCCACTTTGCTTGCTTTATGTTTTCCTTTTGTTTTCTTTCACTTTATTTTGTTTTCTTTGAGTCTTGGAAGTTATTACCTCTGTAACAACTTCCCCTTATCCTTTTTATTTCGTTTTTGTGCCAAGAGTAACCTCTAATAGAGAAGTAGTGTGATTTGGGGAATTTGCTGTTTTCTGTCAATATGTTTGCGCTTCACCAAAAACCTCGGTTCTCTCAGCAAGAACGAGAGGAATTTTTGATATTTTTTGGGAAACTTCCCCAGGTTGTTATCTATCCTTTATTAGTATTGCACTTTTTTTTGAGCTACATAAGTTCCTCGAAAAAAATAATTTTTACTTGTTGTTCTGTTTTGACATATTTCTGTCAACATTTGCATTTGCCTCTTAATCTTCTTCTTTTGTGATTCTTGGGGGGGGGGGTGGGAGAGCCTTAAAAGAAGCTGTGATAATATCTAATGTTTTAAATGGAGTGTTAGACTTGTGTTGAAACTGAACCAAGTGGATTTATTATTTTGATGCACTAACATTGCTAATGAAGATTGTGAGAAGTTTTAGGTGGAGGAAGTTTTCAAGTGTAGGGAGAGAAGGATGATATGAGAATATGAAGAATGGATAAAATCTCAAGCTTGGCGATTCCCATGTCACCCGAGGACATATACAAGAAGTACAAGCGTCAAAGCTTGGGGATGCCCAAGGGATCCCCTTCTCCATCAACAAGAATATCAGGTTTCTTTCAAAACACTATATTTTTGTTCCTTCACATGATATGTGTTATTATTGGAGCGTCGTTTTATTTTACTTTCAGTTTTGTTTTGTTTTCTTGCTGTAATAAATGTTTTGATCGTATCATATGTTATGTTTGGAGACATACACGCTCCGTTTTCATTGTCTAGAACATTCTAGTTCTCACTCCTATTGTTCTGTGAGTGTTCAGTTTTTGCTATTATTGCGTTTAGCTCTTGTTTTTCACTCGGATATTTTAAGATCTTTTTTTTCTTCATTTATATATGATTAGATATCTGGTATTTGATTATTATTTGCTTTGAGAGTTGTTTCAAATAAGTTTATTGGTGTTGGAGAAGAGTAAAATGTTTCATGCTTATAGTGGTGCAATAGGAAGCTTGTGTTGCCTGTGGTTTAGAGTTTGGCATGTCATGTTAGATGTTATTTTAATTGTGGTCTTATTAGTATATGATGTATCATGGCTAATCTCAAATAACTGAGAGTGCTTAATGTGCCATTGAAATTAAATCATGTGTTGTTTCCTCATAATGAAGCATAGTATTGTAGTATTCTCCTTTGAATGATTTATTTGGATTGACTTGGTGCATGATCACACCATGTTACGACTACAAAAAAACAACTTTAGCCTTGATGATCATTTAGTTTTTGACTTTTAATATCACTTCATGCTTTGATTAATATTGTTTTGTCGCTATGCATTATTATGGCCGTTATTGCTCTCTTAGTTGGTTGCTCCCAGTCTCTTTCTAGCTTTCACCATGTATTGAGTATGAGCTCTACTCGTGCATCCAACTCCAAAAAACCAAAGTTTTCCAATGTGCCCACTATACCTACCTATATGTGGTATTTCACCGCCACTCCAAGTAATTTTCTTGTGTGCTACCTTTAAAACTTGCAAATTTATTAAATATGTTTTGTGTTCTTATTTTAGCTCATGAGGAAGTAGTTTAAAGTTTACCATGGTTTATGTCAAGCAAGGTTCTTCTCCCTTATTTCACCCAATGAGTATGGAATTTGTGCTCATCTAAATTTGCAGAGAGCTGGTGCCAAATAATATGAACTCAAATAATATAAAAAGGCACTTCCCCATGGGTTGATGGATGTTGGTGGGCACCCATGGATATGGCTAGCTCTGGTTTTTGTGAGACAAGGTGGGGGGAAGTGCCAACCATAAGAAAAAATTCTAATGGAAACCGCTCTCAAAAGTCTAAACACTTTGCTTGACATGGGTTACGATAAGTTTTTCATTACCATTCGTTGACATAGACATACACTTCTCTCAAGATTATGTTTTCAATACCTCTGTTTTATTAAATAAAAAGCTCTGGCACATGAGTAATCCCTGCTTCCCTCTACGTAGGGCCTTTCTTTTACTTTTATGTTGGGTCTTCATCTTCTTACTTTATGCACCAGTTAAGAGAGCATAGTTGTCATTCTGAGTATAATGTGCATAATCCCAAAATTTATCATTGATTGATTCATGATTATGGTATTACTTGCTCTCAAATTATTTGTATCTAGTGACCATCTGAACTTTGAAGGTGTCCTGGCATTTATGTTTTGCTACCACAAGAAGGACAAGTTGGATACCACTTTATTATGTTTTTCTTTATGATTGAAACAAACGTATCACTTGCAATGCATTATTACTCATTGTCAATTATTTGTGTTACTTTTCATGTTCAATATAGTTGCTAAGTTTACATTAGTTCAAATAATATTTATCATGCCTTTATTAAAGTACTTTTATCTCATCTTGTAATGATTTTACATAATGTTGATCAAGATTGTGTTGGCTTTATGTCACCTCAAAAATTATTTTGTTACCACTTACCTATTTGAGGACGAGCAAGAGTTAAGCTTGGGGATGCTGATATGTTGCAAACGTATTGATAATTTTTGATCCTCCATGCTTGTTTTATATCTAAGGCCTTTATGTTTTCACATGTTTCCCTTCATTTTCAGGAAGTTTTCATACACTAACCTACTAACTCACTCTTATGGTAATTGATTCTCATTCGTGAAATTTGTTCAAAATAGGTGAGAACCCATTTTACATTAATAGCATTCCTTTCTTCTGCCTCCAAGAGGAGCAGTGTCTCAGCATCATATTGCAGACAAACTATCCATCTTGGAACAAGCTCTGGACACAAACCCCTAATTAATTGGCCAGCACTGCCCTTAATAAACAGTTTATCAAACACATCAACCGCCAAATTTAAGAGAATTAAGGATAGAAGATCTCCCTGTCTTAGAGCTTTTCCTATGATAAAGAAATCCCCTTCTATCTCATTCACTAAATCACAAAGAGAAAATTAGACTAAACAACAGTACTAGTAAAATCACAAATCTTGGTGGTGTCATTGGTAGCCATGCTTGCACGATAAAAAAATTAACAACGCAAATAAAAGACTAGAAAACGATTTTTTGGATTTTTGATAAAGAGAAAATAAGAGTAAACAAAAGTAAAATAAGAAATAGCAACACAAAATAAATAAAGTGGACGTGTGAGACTCATGTTGCTGCAAGCTTGAAGTCCCAGGCAACGGCGCCAGAAAATTTCTTGATGCATACGTAATCACACACTTGTTTGGCAACCCCAAGTGGAAGGTCTGATGTAGTCTAGCGGAAATTTCCCCCAATTACGGAACCAAGGTTTATCGACCAGTAGGACTTTGAAGTCTTGGAGAAGTTTGTTTGTTGTCTGGCGCATCAACAAGCGTGGAACCTGCACACAGCACACAAACTCTCTCTTGTCCCTAACTTTCCGAGAAGATTGTCAATCTTCCTGTCTTGCTAAAAACTAGAGAATTTAACGTATAGAGTAATGCAAAGTAATAAAAGTAAAACGGTTCTGCAAGGAAACAATGATGAAAGTTCTTGAAAGAAGGTTGCAATAATGAGGAAAATAGGACCGGGGGCCATAGTTTCACTAGTGATGTCTCTCCAAAGAAAACAAACATGTTGGGTGAACAAAATACAGCCGTGCAATTGACAAATCATGAACGTATAACAGTACTTTGATGACGAGATATAGTTCACGGGTTCTAACATCGCAGGAATTACATCAAGGCATATGGACTGCTATCTAGCATGCAACCATATCTAAAAGTCAACCTCAAGAAAGCTATCCAGCAAATCTATCTGGCATTAAGTTGCAGCAATGAAGTGATTGCTTTGTGTGCAACAGAAAAATGCATTAAGTAAAGTACATAATGTAATCAATGGTTCTCGTCAGTAGACAAGAGCACTGATGTTTTATCCCTAGTGGCAACAACACATCCCCATCCGTAACGTTTCTGTCACTCGAGCACATATGTAAGGGAGGCATGAACCCACTATCTAGCATATAAACCCTCTCTTGGAGGTGAAAACAACTACGTGGCCAAGGTAATCATAAACACTGTAGAGCATTGCAGGACAACATTAAAACTCTCTAAAAATATAAGTGAAGCATCTCAGATTGACATGAACAAAATAATCATAATATCATGGTTCATCGGATCCTCGCAAACACAACATGCACAATTACACAAGGATGGTCTCGATCATGTGAGGCAGCTCACGAGACTCTAAACATGTATGCATAACGGAGAGAACTACCAATTAGCTACCCCTATGTACCTGTATTCCCGATTGAACTACTCACGCATCACCGTGGAGGCTATCATGGCGATGAAGAGGCCTCTTGTGATGATCTTCCCCTCCGGCAGGGTGCCGGAACAGGGCTACAGAAACCCTAGATTGGACTTTCGAGGTGACGACGCCTCTCTGTATGTTTCATGGAAAATAAATCCATTCCTGAACCTTTTAGGGTTTAGGGCAATTTACAGGCTAAGAGGCAACGAGAGACAGTAGCTAGGGTGCCCAGGGGCCCCCACCAGGCGCGGCCTAGGGTGAGGTCATGCCTGGCTCCCCCCTTTGGCCCCTGGCTCCCCTCGGGCTCTTCGTTGCCGTCTTTGTTCCGGGTAAAAAATGATCTCCATGGATTCTCAGCCCTTTCCGAGAATATTTCCTTAATAACTTTTCTAAAATAGAAAAACAGCAGAAAACAAGCTGGCCTGGGGCATCTTGTTAGTGCCCATTAATATGGAGCAGGAGGGGTGTGCCCCCTTTTTAGAAATTCTTCAATGTTTGTTAGGACAATTTCCAATTAAACACTTAGGCCGCCCTCTGCATTTTCCTAAACTAAGGAGGGAAGATCTACAACCTATTATAGATTCTATTTTGAAAAGACTAGCAGGTTGGAGAGATAGACTGTTGTCCTCTGCACCTAAGAGAGAGAGAGAGTTGGTTCAATCCGTGTTGGCTAGCATACCTGTGTATATGCTTTACTTTTTTAAATTCCCAAAACGGGCTTTGAAACTAATAGTGTCAGATGGACAATTGTTTGTGGAATGATGAAGAGGGAAATAATAAGATCCATCTAGTTAATTGGCCTATTGTTCCAATCCCACTTTTTACCTTCCTTATTTGTCCCTAATTTGGAGTGGACTTTGGGGGTATCCTAGATGTACGGGATTGCCGCTTGGGCACGCACTCCATCGGCTTTAGGCTAGCTCTCTAACAGGCATCCAGGTCCCTCCGTAATTTTAGATTTTTCTTCTTATCTTGACCCAGGGCGTGACAGTAAGCTGTTAGTTGTCCCCACGAAGAGCCTCTGGGCATATTGTCGGATATATACTGAATAGGGGTATATCAGATGGTAGTCTAAAGTGCCGGATTACCAGGGTGGCCTAAATGGTAGTGGGCTACGGTCCATTGGGCGGCCCAGTAAGCTAACGCACAGAAGCCGGATTCTAGAAGAACCCGGATCACGGCCCACGTGATCTGGCTTGGAGTAGAAGGCGGATTCCTTACTTTCCAAGTTAATAGTTGCCGTAGTCTTCTAGGTTTCCTTCTCTGTATGCCCTAATCCGGCTATTATATAAAGCCGGACGGGAGATAAGATAGAGAGACAAGAACCAAAAGGCTAACTCACCGAGAGGTTGATCCTTGACGAGCAGCTAATAGAACCTCACATTGTACTCTGCATTCCCAGGCTTTAGTCCTGAATAGTGAGATTGCAGGTGTAGGAACGTCGCATTACTGCATCGTACCAAACCTGGGTAAACCCTGTGTCCTCGATCATCGTACAATCATGTCCCCCCCCCACGTCCCTATCGGTAGTCTCATGGCACCCCCGTCTATGAAATCTACTATGATGTCTCGACAGTTGGCGCCCACCGTGGGGCCAGCGACTTCAGGCGTTATGTTTAGATCGGGGATACTCGGTGGAATCGGCAGTACAATAACTGTCGGAAGCCTGGAATTTGACAATGACATCGGGCGCTTCCTCGACAACAGATCGTACATGTCGGCGCAGAATCACCTGGTAAGTGCCTGCGTTTTACCGATTGGATCTGCAAACATCTTTATCGGATTAACTGCAGAAGCAATGGGATTCTCTAGTGGGAGCAAATTTATCACACCCGCCCTATACCCAGTCGAAGACTATGATGCCGGATTTTGCTCAGATCGCCGATATACTGCTAAATCGCACTTTCTCGGCATGGTGCAGTCCGAGATCGCCAAAAACACGGATGAGAGTAATCCCGTGCAAGAGGCAGAAAACAACACTCCCACAACAGAGGTGGAAGATCCGACATCCGTCGACATCACGACGCACTCGGAAGCTGACTATGTATTAGCCGCCATCGAGGCGAGATTAGAGTCGGAACCCGGATCGGATCACTTCGATACCGAAGACGAAGACGAATACGCTTTCGAAAGAAAGGTCAAATCCTTCCAAGAGGGATTCCACGAAGTACTGATGGCAAAACCGGCTGAAAACACGGATGCCGACAGTCAGGAAAGCCCTAGAACGCCTCCGCCAGAGGAAGAGAGAAGAAGGAGAAACCTCTCCAAAATTCCCCGACGTCAAGGAATTGACAGAGGAAGAACCCTGCAGGAAACCTCCCTCTTCCAAGAAGAAACACAAAACTGCTAAAAAGCTCCATTATAAGCTCCGGAAGAACAAATCGGCTGATCCAGCCAATGAAAGCGTGGAAGTAGGAGACGCAAGCGGAGTAAAACCTGCGGAGAAGAAAACGAAGGAAATCCTTCTTCCGCCAATGACAGAACAGGACAAACAGGAATTACTTCAAACACCAGTGGGACCACATGAGCCCCTTGAAGTGCTGGAAGCCCGGAGGCAGGCTCTCCAAAGGAAACAGAAATATCTATTTTGAACTCGAGAACACCTCCAAAAAACCAAGGCTGACATCAAACTCATGCGGGAAGAAATCGAGGAATACGAGAGAAAGAATAGATCTGGCATTAAACCTACGCGGTTACCCGGAATCGCAAAACCGGAAGTACTGCCGCCAAAAGAAAGGTTCCACAACCAATCTTGGCAAAAGCAGGTAAACGGCAAAGATGCAAGAGGCGAGCCAATATACAAAACCGCAGCAGAAAACGCGGAAGCGGCGTTCGCCATCCTCAACAATGATATGTACTCGAATGGTGAAAAACTTCAAGGGGTGTACGCTTTCCTAGGAAAAGCGTTGCAACAGCAACAGCGAGCGCAAGAGCGATCAGGGAAATTACATAAAGACTCTACCCTATGCAAGACAACTACATGCGCCGCTGGAGCACCTGGACCTGAAGAACCCGGAGATTCAAACAATTCAAAAGAGAAGAAATCAGATCCGAGAAAGGACAAGAAAAAACCCGACAATAGGGATGAAGCGTCCAGAACCGGATCCCATCTCCCGAAATATGGAATTAACCCCCGTGATCGGGAAGAGAAAAACCGGAAGGACGGAAAATCAATGCCGCCTCCGAGACGCCAGGCAGAAAATGCTGGAAGACAGGATATGCCTCACAGGCATGAGAGATCCCGGACGCCCCCCAGGAATAAGGAAAGATACAGGAGTAGAAATCCACCTTATCCCAAAGGACACGATCACGGAGTAAACAAAGACAATCCCGGAAAAGCGCGTCCGCGCCACAATGGAAAAGAACGGAGCAGATCCCCTTCTGTCCATTCAGCCGGCAGATACTCCGCACATATAGACAGAGCGGAAAGAGATGATTTATACTTTGGACCCAAGTGTTTCACTGATAGGATCCGAAGAATAACTCTGCATTCTGGCTTTACCAAAGTTGGTCCAACATACCAAAAGTATATCGGTAGCACAAACCCGGATACCTGGCTCTCAGACTATTATACAGCCGTTCAGATCAACAATGGGACAGACCTGGAGGCAGTCAAATTCCTCCCCCTAGTGTTACTGGATGGAGCCAGAGATTGGATCAATGGATTACCGTCAAGGACTGTTGATAGCTGGGATGATATGGCAAGAGTATTTACTCAGCATTTCAGGGGAACTTACAAGAGCCCAAACAGCATCAACCAGTTAAACCGCTGCACCCAATTTGAGGTTGAACCATACGTGGATTTCATCTCAAGGTGGACTGCAATGAAGAATAGTTGCTCTGGAGTAACTGACGTTCAAGCAATGCATGCTTTCTTCAATGGCCTAAAACCCGTACTTGTGCCATTCATCATCAGTTCCAAAAAGCACAAAGATCTCGGATCTATGCTTACAACCGCTAATGAACACGCAGCAGCCGAGGACGACATCAGAGCAAGAGGAGGCAATATCGATACACTGATACAGGCCAAAAAGACCCCTTGCCCTGAGAAAAAAGGAACTCCAGATGCAACACAAAAGCCCAAAGAAGTTAACATAGCCTTTGAAAGAGAAAACGGGAACAAGTGGAAAGGACGAAGCACAGAGCCAATAAACTACACCAAAGAAGAGTGGGAAAAAATAAAGTCGGAAAACTGTGTCCACCACTCGCAATTTGGGAAACCCACCCACACCAACACACAATGCCGGCTGAACAAGCATATGAAAGGCAGTGCAGGATCCGGAAACAAAGGGAAGAATTCCAAAAGGAAATTCTCCAAGCAAAAGCCAGAAGCTGAAAAAGAAGACAGTGAAACGGACACTGACGAAAAAATCCAGGAACAGCAGCGAAAAGGCGAGCCTAAGTTTCCGAGAGTTGATGGAGAATGCATCCTAACTTTCCTGGCAACTCCCTTAGCAAAGGTGGCAAAGAGAACGCTTCGAGAAATAAACGCGGTTGTCCATGCAACCCCGAAATTCTTGAAGTACTCAAATACACCAATTACCTGGGATCAGTCTGATCATCCCGGGAATATCCCTGAACCCGACACGCAAGCTCTAATTGTAAGTCCTATTGTTCAAAACATTAGGCTAAAAAGAGTGCTGATGGATGGAGGATCCAGCATTAACATAATGTACCTGGATACACTGAAGCATCTGCGAATCTCGGAGACCCAGCTCAATCACAGCAACATACGTTTTCACGGCATCATCCCTGGCAGACAAGCACGATCCCTAGGAGAAATTTCCCTAGATGTAACCTTTGGAGACAAAGATCACTTCCGTCAGGAAAAAGTATCCTTCGAGGTTGTGCCGTTCGAAAGCGTGTATCACGCAATACTCGGGCGTCCAGCTTTTGCCAAATTCATGGCAAGATCATGTTATATTTATAACAAGCTAAAGATGACAGGGCCCAAAGGAGGAGTAATTACCATAACAGGAGACTTCAAGCTGGCAAACGAGCTGGAAAAAGAAAACGCCCTTTGCGCTGAAAAAGTGATAGCAAAGGAAGAATTGAAAGAGCTGGCAAAAGAAGTATCGCCCACAGAATTGCCGGCAGGAAAGGAAAGCCAGAAGCCTGCAGACAGCTTCAAAGCTTCTGAGAACACAAGACAGGTAATCCTAGATCCTAAAGATCCGACAAAGTTTGTCGTAGTAGGAACTGGGGTGACTGACAAATAGGAAGGCGACCTCATCAAGTTCCTCCGTGAGAACTGGGACATTTTCGCATGGTGTCCTGCAGACATGCCAGACGTACCCAGGGAACTTGCTGAGCATCAACTTAAGGTGATTCCAGGATCTAAACCTGTCAAACAAGGTCTCCGTCGATTTGACGGAAGAAGACGGAAGGCCATCGGCAAGGAGATTATCCGGCTTTTGGCAGCAGATTTTATCCGGGAAGTTATACATACTGAATGGTCAGCAAAACCAGTATTAGTCCTGAAGAAAGACAGTACTGCCCTTAGGATGTGTATAGATTATACTAGTTTGAACAAATTGTGTCCAAAAGATAGGTTTGCGTTACCGCGAATCGATCAAATAATAGATGCCACTGCTGGCTCTGAGCTCTTATGCTTATTGGATGCATATTCCGGGTATCATCAAATACGCATGAAGGTAGAAGATCAAATCAAAACTTCCTTCATAACCCCATATGGGACGTACTATTACATAACCATGCCTTTTGGCCTGAAGAACGCCGGTGCAACTTACCAGTGTTGCATGCAACGATGTTTGTATAGTCAGATCGGCAAAAACGTCCACGTTTATGTGGACGACATTGCTGTCGTGTCCAAGGAGAAAGATACGCTCCTTGAAGATTTGCGAGAAACATTCGAAAATTTGCGCACTTATAAGATGAAGCTAAATCCATTAAAGTGCGTATTCGGGGTTCCCTCAGGAAAACTTCTGGGTTTCATCGTTTCTCATAGAGGAATAGAAGTAAACCCAAATAAGATCAAAACAATCTTAAACATATCCAAGCCTACGTGCGTAAAAGATGTACAAAGATTGACGGGTTCTGCAGCAGCCGTTAGCAGGTTTATTAGCCGGCTAGGGGACAAAGCTCTGCCACTATAAAAGTTGTTAAAGAAATCCGACAAATTCAAGTGGACAGAAGAAGCAGATGCAGCATTAACCCAGTTGAAACAAACTTTGATGAAAGCTCCGAGTTTGGCATCCCCAAAAGACGAAGAACCTGTTTTACTGTACCTTACGGCTACAAACCGGGTTATTAGTGCGGTAATAGTAGTGGAAAGGAAGAAAGACGAACAAAGCATACCAGATCAGCATCCGGTACATTATGTAAGTGAAGTTTTCTCCGAGTCCAAACAAAGGTACCCACACTATCAAAAACTGGCATATGGCGTATTTTTCGCATCTCGAAAACTTCGCCATTACTTCCAAGGACAGTCCATAACAGTGGTATGTAAAGCACCACTAGGGGATATAATAAACAATGCGGAGGCAACTGGCCGAGTAGCCAAATGGGGCATCGAGCTAGCAGCATTCGACATTAAGTACCAACCCAGGACGGCAATAAAATCCCAGGTTCTGGCAGATTTTGTCGCCGACTGGACGGAAGCAATGGAAAAAAAACCAATGCCGGAGTCCGAGTACTGGATCATGCACTTTGACGGATCCAAGATGAAGGAGGGTGCTAGAGCTGGTGTAGTCCTAAAATCTCCTAAAGGAGATACAATGGAATATGTATTACAAATACATTTCAACGCTAGTAACAACGTGGCAGAATACGAAGCTCTGCTTCACGGCTTGCATATTGCAAAGGAAATAGGTGTCAAACGCATCTTGTGCTATGGCGACTCAGATTTGGTACAGCATCAGCTCAACCAAACTTGGGATGCCAAAAGCCCCATCATGGCCGAATATCGGAGAACGGTGGACGAGTTTGCAATCTGTTTCTTTGGATTTGAATTACTTCATGTAAAAAGGGAGGAAAACTGGAACGCGGACGCATTAGCCCGCATGGGGTCAGAAAGGGTAAAAATCCTACCACCTGGTGTGTTCGTCCAACACTTGTATGAACCATCGATAAAAGGTGGAGATGTTGATTATCCTCTGGCTTCCGAGTCAATTGAGGTCATGCTGGTTAACCCGGATTGGACAATTCCATATTTAAACTTCTTAGTTGATCAGAAGTACCCGGATGGAGCAGACGAAGTCTTGCAAAGACAGATTCAGCGTCGATGCAAAGGATACACGGTAATTACCAATTGCCTGTATAAACGCAGTACTACCGGAATTTTTCTCCGATGTATTTCACCAGAAGAAGGACGAGAAATCCTGCAAGAAATCCATGCCGGAGATTGCGGACATCATGCTCAATCAAAAAGCATAGTCAAAAAAGCATTCCGTGTAGGTTTTTTCTGGCTAACAGCCAAGACAGACGCTGAGCACATAGTAAATACATGTGCAGTGTGTCAATATTACGCCAAGCAGACAAATATGCCAGCCCAAGCACTCAAAACTATCCCCATTACATGGTCGGTTGCGGTCTGGGGGCTAGATATGATGGGATCATTCAAAACTGAAGGGGCGGAATCACACATCTACTCGTAGCAGTGGATAAATATACCAAGTGGGTGGAGGCTAAACCCATCAAAAAGCTTGATGGTGTAACTGCCAGAAATTTCATCATTGACGTAGTCATGAGATACGGCATGCCACACAGCATAACAGACAACAGGACAAATTTCTCCATTGGAGAGCTGGCAAAATATTGCCGACAAACAGGAATTTTCCTAGATCTCGCATCTGTGGCACACCCGCAATCCAATGGACAGGTTGAAAGAATGAATAGCTCAATCTTACAAGGAATACGCCCAAGACTCGGATCTCCTCTTCATAGAGCAGCTGGCGCATGGGTAGAAGAGTTACCCTCCGTGCTTTGGAGTATTCGAACAACACCAAATACGTCAACTCGGCAAACCCCGTTTTTCCTAGTTTATGGTGCTGAAGCAATTCTGCCAACGGACATGATCCATGATAGCCTAAGAGTGCAGGATTTCGATGACTCAGATGCCGAAAACGCACGACAGGATGTCATCAACCTCTTAGAAAAGGAACGAGAGCTTGTGCTTCAAAGATCCGCCATTTATCAGCAAGGTTTACGACGTTACCATAGTCGGAAAGTAGGCATCGTCCTTTTAAAGAAGGTGACCTAGTGCTAAGATTGGTACAACAAAGAAAGCACAAATTGGCCCCAGTATGGGAAGGACCATTTGTCATCAGCAAAGCTATGAAAAATGGATCATACTATCTTGTAGACATTCGAGATACGGAAGACCATCCTGAAAAGCCGAATCGCAAAAGAAAGAGAAAGATATATGATGAACTAGGAGAGACAAAGAGGCCCTGGAGTATCCAGCAGTTACGTCCCTTCTATACTTAGTTCAATTTCTATGTAAACATCTTTGAGATCATGAAATAAAGTTGTCGGAATTCTTGCATCCATGTTTTTACAAGCTTATTATAGTACAAAGCATGATTTCGTCTTATCTATTTCCCAATGATCTTACAAAATACTCAATGTTAACCCGAATTGTGCCTGCGTGCTCGGCATTTAAAACTGAATGATTTTCAGCCTACTAAAGGCTAAAGGGAACTCGGATTGTGCCTGCGTGCCCGAGTTTCATCCAAAAAGTTCCTTACTATTCTCTAAGTATTATCTGATTGTTTATGAGATGGGTCACTGGAGCTAGTAAGTAAAAATGCCTTTAGTATGATCCATGTTTCCGAGTTTGAACTGATCGGTTCTACCCAGTCACTTGGCATGAAGATTAAAATACTACTGAGCCATTTCAAACACTAAGGACAGTTAAAGCACATAAACCAGAGAACTTAGAAGATAAAGGAATGTAAAACCCGAAAAACTAGCAAAGGATTAATAATATTAACTGCAAAAGGCGAAGTACTTGTTCATACAAATGGATAAAAGCATTACAATAAGGTTTACATTCTAAAAGTTCACTAATGCTCCTATTTCCTATTTTCCCTATCCAGGGCAAGGAAAATTCTTCAAGCATCCGAGTCATCTTCGCTGCTGGACTCCTCGGGGGCTTCTGGAATCTCTTCTTCCGAATAGGTGATAGAGATATTCACCATAGAAGCAATCTTGGTAGCATGACCTTTGATCTCGTCAAAGATGGTGGTCCGCTGGGTATCCGTATATCCTTGAGGGATGCCGGACGCCACGCGCCAAGATTTAGCAGTGGGATAGTGCATACGCATAAGCCCTAGAGCCATGCGTGCACCACCCCGTGCTGCGGAGCGCAAGGTGGATTCCTTGGCCTCCGCCATTTCTACGATAGCTCCCGGAAGTTTTTCAACTTCCAAAAGATCCCCAGACTTTGCGGGAAGATACTTGTTGATGAGCAACATCCCCGCAGCTTTGATCGCGGTGAATACCTTCCCGAAAGCTCGGATTTTCTCAATCCGAGTAAGTGCTGGGTCATCTCCTGTTTTTTCAGACAAACAACCAAAGGGTTAGTGAAAAAGCAGAGAAAGAAATCAAAACACGGAAAATCCGGTAAAAGTAAAGGACTTACCGAGGATCCTATCCATCTCAGATCCTTCCTCCAGGCGCAGGGTCAAGGCATTCTCCAAATCTCGGATGGTTGCCTTGTCTTTGTCATCTTGCTGGGAGGCATTGGACTGAGCAATGCCAACAGCTAGCTGGCTGGCCTCCAGCTCCTTCTGAACCCTCATAAGATCCTTATGAAGGTCCAGGTTCTCCCGGTGGAGGTTCTCGGCATTGCCGGCATCTTCAGCAATTTGTTTGGCTTTCGCCAAAGCAGCTGAAAAGCGAGAAAAAATATCCGGCTTAGGAAACTCGGAAAAATACTTAGGAAAAGGATATGGACAAGAAACCTCAGAGAACTAAGATACCTATTGTTTCCTCCAGCTGTTGCTGAGACGATGCCAACTCCGTTTCCTTAACTTCAAGAATAGAGAGAAGGCTTCTAACCTCCTTATTCTTGACAGTTAGCTTGTTGAAAACTTCCATGTTTATGCTTTCAGGGTTTGCTGAAACACGGAAATGAACCAGAACGCTTAAGTTAGAAACAAGCATGATAAAAATGAAAGCATTAAGTTAAAAGCATGCATTTGACTTATTGCTTGGGGGCTAGGGATATTACCTGGCTCATTCGCTGTAAACGTGCCAAATTTTCGGTGAATTCTTTTGCGTATTCGGCAAAAAGAGTCCCAGCAGCGCTAAGACCATCGTTGATATTCTTGAATTCTTTATCAAAGGTGGGAATGGGTTCCTCCTCAGTTATCCGAGAAGGACCTCCCACCTCTGGGACCTCTCTTTCCTTCGTGTCCGTTTCCGGCACAATGGGCTGGCTGGTCTACTGGGTTTCGATGTTGGGGGCAGCAGCATGCTCCTCTATAGCTACTACTGGGGTATCTAGAGCAGAAGCAGGGGAAGGATGTGGGCCTCTGCTGGCCACAGATTTGTGCCTCTTTAGCTTTTTAGGCTTCAGAGTTGTGGGGGCCAAGCTAAAAAATAGAGATGCCGGAAAAGTTAAAACTCCGAGACAAAAGGAAAAAATTCCGACAAAAAAATAACCTAGGCGCACAAACCTGGAAGTTGCGACGGGAACCCCGTCAAGATCAATAATTTCCTGTGAAGTGGATATCTTCTTGCGCTTGCGTCCGCCGGCAAAGTTGGAGCGCAGTGCCTCTAGCTCGGCGTCAGAAGCAAGTTCCGACTCAGGAAGTTCGGTGATCTGTTAAAAAGGCAAAAGCCGAGTTAAAAACATGAAACCGAGAAAATAAAAAGAATCTAAACCCGGAAGGCAAAGAATTATACCTTGGGAGCCGGATTCGAAGCTGTATACATTGGCCGGCTTTCTTCATATTGGTCGCGTGAAGCGACCAATTTATTCGCGCGTCTCCGCAAATCTTTTGCCGACCAAACTTTGCTCGTTGTCCGCATGACATCGCCGGTTCCCGTGTAATCACAGGGGAGGTGAGTGTCGTGATCAGCCAAAGGCTGAATCCTCCTTTCCAACCAGCATAGGACAGTGTCCATGCCGGTCAGAGGCGGATCGGAGGCGACGAGTTTCGCGGTGCGCCGCTTGATCCTGAGAAGATCCGGCGGCAGGGATTGTACTGCTTCAGTTCCCCAATTTTCTTGGGGGACGGCAGCGGTATTCGAAAAAGGTGGAACCCTGGTGGTTTTCCCAGGAAAGGGAACATCGGGATGGTAGAAGAAGGAACCCATCCAAAATTTGACGGATTCTGATGTCTTGATCTTGGGGAACCAATCCTCCCTGAATCTACGCAGGGTGAAGGATATGGTTCCACAAGTTGGGAGTGCGCCCTCCGAAGAGTTCCGCATAACCCCAAAACAATATAGCCAGAAATCTAACCTAGGGGCTAAACCTAGATATCCCTCGAAAAGGGCCTGAAATCCGGCTAAGTACAGGATGGAGTTGGGAGGCAGATTGTGGGGTTGGATGTTATAGTGAGCTAGGAGTTGGAGAAAAAAGGCGGACGGAGGAAACCCCATACCTTTGACAATGTGGGAGGCAAGGAGAACGTGTTCCCCATCTTTTGGCGCTGGCTCGGACTCGTCCTCCGGGCTCCGCCATTTGCCTTTCAGCAGCAGCCCCTCCTTTTCCATTGTTGGAAGGAGGCAAGGCGGAATACTGCTCTGGCTCCAATTGCCGGCAGTTTCCCCTTCTTCTTCCGTCCCGGTGGCGGCGGACGCGGCCGCGAGCTCGTCCCCGACGAGGATGATTTTTTCCTCTGCCGTCTCGGGTGCGAACGGCGGGGATGGCACGGAGGAGGACCCCCGCAAGATTTGTGGAGGTGAGAGGGATGTCCTCACCCGCTGCGCCGCTGGTGGCTTTCGCCGGCTCATCGCCGGTTGCATGCAATGGGGAATCCACTGAGGGATCCATCGTATTGATGATCTCGTCGATCTCCGCCGCGACGGAGCGTGCCGGAGAAGAGCTCGGAGATGCCATCTGTGGGCGGCGCGAAGAAATTTCCGGCTGCTCTGGTGAGGTTTCGGGCGGCATTTGTGCGTGCGCTCGCGAAGTGGCTCTGCTTACGAACTTGGGCGCTGGGAATGGTGTTGCGAGTGAGAGCGGAAGGTTTGCTGGGAGGACGGAGACGGCTATTTATAGTCGAGATCCCGTCGCGATGCGTGCTAACGGCTCTTTTGACCGTTGGATGATCAACGTGTGTCACTCGCCGGAATTTCCGGGAAATGAAACGATGGGTGATTATTGCTATCTCCTCATTTCCCGCGAGAATCTATCAGAGATATGTTTCGGGGTTTCCCGCTCGAAACCCAAACGTCCCTTACGTCAGCATGATTAAAGCGCTGACGTAGGAAGTTCCTTCTTCACGAAGGATCGTGAAAGAAAAGCCGGATTTTCTGGATTCCGAGTTTTTGCGTTGTAACATCCTTTTGAGGAGAAGAAGAATCAAGACTGTGAGCCGATATTTCTCGGAAAATACACATTTGGCGAAGGACGGCGAATCAGAGTCTTAATCCTTCTTGGGGGCTACTGTCGGATATATACTGAATAGGGGTATATCAGATGGTAGTCTAAAGTGTCGGATTAGCAGGGTGGCCTAAATGGTAGTGGGCTACGGTCCATTGGGCGGCCCAGTAAGCTGACGCACAGAAGCCGGATTCTAGAAGAACCCGGATCACGGCCCACGTGATCTGGCTTGGAGTAGAAGGCGGATTCCTTACTTTCCAAGTTAATAGTTACCGTAGTCTTCTAGGTTTCCTTCTCTGTATGCCCTAATCCGGGTATTATATAAAGCCGGAATGGAGATAAGATAGAGAGACAAGAAGCAAAAGGCTAACTCGCCGAGAGGTTGATCCTTGACGAGCAGCTAATAGAACCTCACATTGTACTCTGTATTTCCAGGCTTTAGTCCTGAATAGTGAGATTGCAGGAGTAGGAACGCCGCATTACTGTGTCGTACCGAACCTGGGTAAACCCTATGTCCTCGATCATCGTACAATCACGTCCCCCCACGTCTCTATCGGTAGTCTCATGGCACCCCCGTCTATGAAATCTACTACGATGTCTCGACACATATTGTGGCGTACAGCGACTGCCTACTCTACTGTTTCCATCACTCGCTGAGAGAATCACACCACAGGTCGAGAGCGCTAGCGTAGGCTTCTTGGGCGGGGCATGTGCCTTGCGGCTGTCTCGGGGTCCCGAGGTCTCGATCTTCTTCTTCTTCGGCTGATGTCGGGTTCCCAACGTGCGAGGAGGTGGACCCTCCTTCTTCATCTTCGACTTCCTCTTCCACCTTCTCCCTGTCCAGTGCTTCATCGACTGGACCAGGGGCTGACGGGGGTTGTAATATTCGCTTCCACTTAGGCTTGGGGAGCCCGTCCCGTCAGCGTCGGCGTCCTCGGTGAGGTGAAGCATCCTGACAAAGTGATTGAGGTGAGGGCGGGTGGGGGGAGTCGAGTCAGAATCAGATCCGATCTCGATCTTAGAGTCGTAAAATGGTGATGCAGTAGCCGCCGGAGTGGGTGGATGTGTCGGCTTCGAGGCGATTTGAGTCCTGAAGGTGCAGAAAGCCCACGCGAGTTGCATGGAAGTTCAAATCTCCAAACGTTAGGTTAACACTCCTGTCGAGGGCATCGAAGGTCGGTCACAATACCGACGAGTTCTCGGTGAATTCCAAGAACCTGAACTGAACTGGATTCATCCTGGTCGGCTAGTTGCCGCTTGCAATTGTTGATGGCGATGAAGCCTCGAATCCACTGCTCCAGTTTCCCACACACGGCGTCAAATGGCGTGGGGGTACCACGACATATCCCATGCTTGTTGGGCTCAGGTTCTTTAAGGGAGATGAGTGGTGGTGGACTACTCATCTTGACAGGACACGGGGGGGGGGGAGATTTACCCAGATTCCAGGCCCTTCGGGCAGGAAAAACCCCTACTCCTACCTGTATGTTTATTATCCGACAAGTTCAAATCAATTATAGAGATTGCGACACACAGATCTAATCTAGCACAAGAGTCTCGAATGTGTGTTCTATGGTTTTCTATGACCCCCTCCCAGCCTTTATATAGGAGGTTGGGTCTCAGGAGCTCGTACATGAATAGGTCTCAGTTAGAGTCGGTTTCTAATATAGCCTTGGCTCGTAAGGCATGTCTTCTCCGAGTTGATCTCATGTCTCTGCATGTTGATGGGCCTTGATCTAGGAATCTTGAGGGCCTACTCGAAGGTCCTGTAGTTGGGTTGTACCCGGTATATACCGATTGCGGGTGCCCATTTGGCATCCCGATATCACTTGTTGTCTGACACTTCAACAAGCTGGGTCTGCACACAAAGCACAAATTCCCATTTGTCCCCAACTATCCAGGAAGGTTGTCAAGCTTCCCGTATTGCTGAAAACAAAAGTATTAAACATATGGTGTGTTTTGAGATGAAAAAGTAAAATGGAACATCGAACAAGTGACGATCAAAAGCACATAAACGAGGTTGTAATCAATGTAAAAGAATGGACCGGAGGCCAAAGTTTCACTAGTGGTGTCTCTCCATAAAACAATAAACATATTGGGTAAACAAATTACAACTATGTAGTTGAAAAATCATCAAGGCATAAAAATGCTATTATGACAAGATATAGTTCATCGGTTCTAATCATGTACGCATTATTTCAAGGTATATAGACCACTATACAGCATCCATCTATATCTAATAGTCCACCTCGAGAAATCCATTCAGGAAATTTCTTTGGTATTAAGTTCCAAGCAACAGACAATTACATTAAAAACAACACATAATGTAAGCAATAATTCTCATCACGCAAACAAGAATAATATTTTTTTCCCCTTAGTGGCAACGACACATCCTTCCCCATACACGTTTGTCACTCTAACCCAGGAAATAAGGAAGCATGAACCCACTATCTAGCATAAAACTCCTTCTTGGAGATGCATACAACAACTTGTCCAAAGAAGCCATACACATCGGAGAGTGTGCAAGAACACGCTAAAACACTAATAAGATGTAAGTGAAGCTCAAATAAAAGACATAAACAAATTGGTCATAATTTCATGATTCATCGGATCCCAGCAAACACAACATGTAGCAATTATATAAGAACGATATTGATCATGTTAGGAAGCTCACAAGATCGTGGTATGATAACACAAGGATAAGAGATCACCAAGTAGCTAAATCTATGGACCCATAGTCCAAGGATGAACTACCCACGCATCACCGGGGAGGCAGACATGGTGATGAAAAAACCTCTAGTGACAATTCCCCCCTCCGACAGGGTGTCGGAGCAGGACTCGAGAAGCCCTAGATTAGACTTTCAAGGTGACAACACCTTTGTATCTGTTTCGTGGAAAATTCTCTGTCCCCTAGGGTTTTGGGGGAGAAGGAAATAGATAGGCGAAGAGGCGGTGCCAGGGGAGGCCCACAGCCACCAGGCGATGTGGAGTGCCCCATTAGGCCACACCATGGGGTCGCTTGGTGGGGTGGCCCCTCCTCTTGTGCTCCCCTTCAGGCTCCGTCTTTGTTTTGGGTAAAAAAAATGACCTCCATGGATTTTCAAGACTTTTCGAATATTTCCCATACAAATTTTCTAGAAAAAAAGAGAGCAGAAAATAGGAACTAGCTCTGGGCACTGGGTTAATAGTTTAGTCCATAAAAACACCATAAAATATTGTAAAAATGTCATAAAAGCATGTGGAGATCATAAGGAACAAGCATGGAGCAATCAAAAATTATAGATTCGTTTTGGACGTATCAGGAGGCAAGAGGACACCTGCCATGTGCCAAAGTCGGTTTGGGAGGGCCATAGCTAGCCGCACCCTCCCCCAAACCCTTATTCGGATTGAAGTTTGGGAGTTCTCTCCAATCCCACTTTTTACCTACCTTATTTGGTCCTTTAATTTTTGGGTTTTTCTTTTCTCTCCAAAATCATACAAGGAAATTCCTGGGAGAGGAATTCAGAACATGTGAGGGCACTTGGGCCTACATGTCAGCCACCCAATATTTGGGTGCAACCCTCGCGCATTTCTACCACCCTCCAACACTCCCCTCTTATTGGGTTTTCTCTGAAACTCTTCCGGAACCTTAGATACCATATAGATAAAATCATCAACTCTATCCACTGATTTTATAAACGCTTTTTAACATCCCGAGACATCTCATGCCCGCTTGCAAATGCTCTAAAAAGTGTGCAACATTATTTTCTCTCTCGAAAAAACTCCGGAATAAACTGTTTCTATTACTGTAGGACATCTAATGCCCTCTTTATAATTTCTCTCTAATATATATAATATATCCATCACGCGGAAACACCATTCTGATGATACCCCTTGTTGTTCCGGACCTACCAATATACAAGCATTACCAAGACAAACTTAAGTGCGTGAACCCTACAAGTTCGATAATGAGTGGACATGAGATTGGAAACTCTTTCCGTCTCAATGGTGAATAGAAAAGCCATTGATGCCCATATTGACTCCCACTCACTATGCGAAAGACTCTCTATTGAACTTGTTGATTATTTTATAATATTCCCATTACTCGCAATACCGAACTTACCCAATATTAAGCATTCATGGTATTGCGGTGAAACTATCATTTGTTCACTATGCCTTTGTCTATCTCATTAACCGGTAAGCTTCTTTTTACTCGTTATCGCGTTATGATATCCCACATGATGTATCATCATCATGTTCTATTTTCAGGTCATATGGATATCATTCATACCGAGAGGGCCCAGGTTGTGTCTCTCTTTTTATGGAGGAGTAATTCCCATCTCCGAACATCAAGATCAATACACATCTTTAGAATTACTTAGTGGCTACCTTTTTGTTCACCCATTTTACGGTGTGAAACTTGAGAGTACCAAATAAAACTTCTAGAATGCACAACTCCGATAACCTCATGGTCTAAGGATATGTCGTACTATAGCCTTACTGTAATATGTCACTAAGGACAAAAGACATCAAAATATCTTAGCATATCAACTACTTGGGTCTACCCAGCCATATTGTTCCTTGCCAAAAATATGTTATTCATTGATGCTGACATAAAATATGGCCATGACCAGGAAAACACAGTCATCAAGCAAACAACAAATTAGTCCGAATCTCATATTCAGGAGCCACGTCAGTTTTAGCATAGTAACATGAATCATAATTATGGAACATATATACAAATATTATTGCCTTACGGGCATACATCCAACAGCCTCCCACTCGCACAACTGGTAATAAACCGTTTGTATAAGTCCTTCAAGCATTTGGAAGATGTAGGTGAACTTTCATGCAAACGTTATGTTAGATACATTTGTCATCCATCCTTTTGAGGCTTTATGAACCATATTTATTATGAAGAAACTCTTTCTATCATAATACCCTTGATCATTCAATCATCTGTAATCTGGGCTATTCTAGGTGAAACCTTGGTGTTGTAACAAAGAATAAAATTTTGCCGGTTATCAAAGCTCCTTATGCATCATTCATGAAAGACCACAACCTAGTTCTTCAAATGAACCGATAGCCAATACTAGAAGTATTTTAACTTTCATCTTTTACTGCTATTGTTGTATTTTTCATAACTTATATTTATGCTCAAAATTAATCAAGCACTTTACGCCCCGCTATCCACAAAATCATAAGATCAAGTTTTATCCTTGGATTATACTTATCTCATAAGTATCCCTTTTCTTTTATACTTATTTCATAAGTTATTTCTCATTACATAACTCTTACATTATGAGACATTCTCATTTTCAATAAACATCTTCAAAGTACCTTTATGGAGAACATTCTTTATAATTGGAGTAAACTAAACTTTTGTCACAAATTCAACTTTCCAATCATTATTATTTATATGTTTGACAGCACGTATTGTCAAGGAATATTCCACAATGATCATAATGGTAAATCATTTGATCTTGCTCACCAATGCCTTCCATCTTTGGATCTTGCATGAAATCCCAATTACTTATCAGAACCTAGTTCTCTAAAGTTCGAATTCAAAACTTATGCATTAATCTTGACAGTATTATACTGACTCGCATCCAAGATTTAATTCATTGTGAATTATCATAGAAAACACCTTTTCAATGATACACTTATTCCGTAAATTAATATTTCAATAGTTTCTAATCACAAGATAAAACTGTATAGCTCCCACTAACTTTTAAGAAAACAAGACTTCTGTAATTTCCCATGAAGGTGAAGCATCACTTTTCATACTTCATTAATTACATTGTCACTCCAAACTTTTACACTGACCAATATTTATTTGCATAAATGAACTAGCTCCTTTGTAATTAGTAATGTATTTAACAAATCACTTGAGCTATACTTGGTACACTTCCTCGATCAATTTTCCTTGATAAGATTTTGTTTTGTTAATCTCTCATACATCCTTATTATCTGGATTGATAAATCTTTGCTATGGATCACCAGATCTTTAGTAGCCATCTCTTGAATTTGTCAAAGAACTATTTATGAGAAACAAGATTTATGATCATTTTATTCCAACAGGAATTCCTTCAAGTTTTTCAACTTGAACTTTATGGTATAAAATACTTTGACTCTAAGTCATGAAGGTTTGGATATTTCAGCACTTTATTATATTTACTTGTACTATGCACATCCTTTATTCAAGTTGCCTTGAAACCCTTATGTGCATCCTTGCTTAAGTGGTTTTATTGAAAAGAATCCATGCCTGATCCGCAATGGCTCTCGGTATTAGTCTAAAAGGATTATCAACTGGAATTGCTTTCATCTGCACAACTCTGATGACTATTTCCATAGATTTGACAATCCCTTCAGGAATGACCACCCTCCCAAATAATTCAACAAGGAATGATTTTCTTAAGAATCACATATCTCATAACAAAATATTGTTACTTATGTGGGGGGTTTTATATAAGGATTTCCAATGTGATATTGGAACAAAAAAAAACATTACTTTCTTTTTTCATCTTAGGATCAAGTTTCAATTTATATAATTTTTTTGATTCTAAGATCAATGTGTATCTTCATAGTTTATCTTTCAAAATAATGACACAAAGTAAAGACAATTTTTTTTTCTAAAATCTATCTTTAAGATACTATACACTATAATAGGTAATATCAAGTACTTTTTGAAAGGAACCTTCTTAATGCTAACTCTATTACATTTAATCACATCATGGCTTGAAAACTTTCAAGACATCACTAAGACATAATTTCTAAAAAAATATTTTGAAGTTTAGGTTATCGACGATAGCATCATCAATAATCCATGAAATATTCTTTTGTTGACTTCACTATTTGCATGAATACTTAATGAATTAAAACTCCAAACAAGTATGTAATTCATCAAGTCTTTCACTCATTTCACATAACGATATCTCATACTTCCTTCCTTCGTGCATATGATGTGTCTGAGATGATAGTGCCACACGATGATGGTGTCAACACAATCACAAAGTAGTTTAGAACAAATGTTATTTCATCAATTCAAAAGATTTGTAGCTTGATCATCCACGAAGGGAATGATCCATAATATTATCATAAGATAACCAAGACAAAATTTTCCTAGTAATCCATAAGAGTATTACGTCGCCAAGGATGTGACCTTATTATAATAACTTGAGCCAAAGCTCACAAATCTTTCAAAATTATAAAATAAAAGTGGATATATCTTCATCCTTGGATGAACCTTCATTCGCCGAACTTGACGCACATCAACACCTTTTATTATTTCGCCTCCTTACATTCTGTAGCTCCTATATCGAATTCATAAAATACTTTTGCAATCGATACTCCAAAGATACTAGTAAGAATGAAAAATATCATCTAGGTATAACTATTATACCTTTCTCACTCTTATCGAGTTTCTTTTTTTTCTTGAGGAATTTCTAGAAGTTCCTCTTTTGACGTCCTTTCTTATTACAGAAGGAGCATTTGTATTTTTCATGTGCTGAGGTTTTGGGATTATCATGTGCGTTGGCACCTTTGCCCTCATGTTCTCCTTATTCTCAATTGTGCGGATTGGGCAACTATCAAAACTTGATTGTTAATCCTCTTAATAATAGATCCAACAGTTTTCATCATAGCGAGGAGTTCATTTTGTGTTTTATCCATTTCATTCATATTGTAATTCGTGACGGTGAATCTAACACCAAATATGTACTCAGCTCTTCTAGGATCGGCAATCCTAGAGCCTCAAGCCTTCTACTGTAACCAAACATTTTGATTACATGCTCAATCATCGAGCTTCCTTCTGCCATGTGAGATGACCATAGTGATTTTGTTATCTCATAACGCTCAGTCCTAGCAAGAGTGTTTTCGACAACCATCCGTGCGCGTCCAGGGTCCTAGCAAGGCGCGTCGTCGATGAGGGGACAAGTTGGGTTAGATGTAGACGTGGGCCAACATGAGGGATTGGCTAAACCGTGTATTGAGCTAGAGCAAGAGCACCGCTTCTTTTAGCGCCTCTTGCAACCGTTTGTGAACCCTCTCCTTATGCTTAATTCAATGACAACGCAGATCTCCTGCGCCGTTCTCTAAAAAAAAGAATAGATTTTTTAAAAGGAGTGATATTTTGGCAATCTAGTTTTCACTAGTGATATTTTGGAGCTTTTGGTTTTGACTAGTGGTATTAGGAAAGGGGAGGCAGAGGCTGAGAAGATGTAAGAATTGAGAATGGGCTTGGGATTTTAGGCCCGGAGGATCACCGGACTCCGGCGCTTAGTCTGCTCATAGTGGGGAGTAACTAAGAGTAATAACATTATGTTGTTACTAGTCTATGTTACTAGCTTCATAGTGGATAGTAACATACATGTAGTGTCATGCAAACAAGCATTTACTCCCTCCATCCCAAATTAAATGTCATGGATTTGACAAAATATAAATGTACATGCCCATGAGTGCAACGATCATATAGTGAGCCGATGTTTGATCAAACCGCTTTTGCAACCCAGGATCCACATGAGACACTGAATAGAGATTGCATCATTGCTCTTCAAGGTGTGAGTATCTTTCTCAGCATCAGTGGCATCTGTCACATCCTCATTTGGGAACCATGTTGTAAGGGGGAAAACTAAAAAAATTAGGACCAACAAAAACTTTTATGTTGATCCTTATGTTTCCTGGATTTTATAATCCATATGTAAACCCTTATGGTCTCACTAACCATGTTCAAAGAATCATTTTTGGAATGACAAAAACCCTGTTTTCATGTGTGTTCTCCTGCCTAGTTGAAACAGGAATTGGGAAAACGGAGAAAACAGAAAACAGACCTTTTTCTCTCTTGTTTTCAGTGCCCAAAATATTTTGTAAAAATAAATAAAAATGGGTTTCTGAAACTAGATATCATACTCTTCAATATCATTCTTTTAAATGTCAATTTGGAATTCATTTGGTAATTTTACCAAGTCCAAACTTTCCTCTGGAAATAACAGAAATCTATACTTAGAATTTTCACTAAGTCTTTATCTCTGAATTTACTGAATTTGACACATGTTTGACTCAAACCAAACTTGTTCAAATTCATGTTTTGTTTCACAATCTCGAGGTGCAGTCTTGCCAGACATGTTCACCACACATCCAACTCCACTTTTGTATCATTGCTTTAATCTAGAAGGAACAAGGGGAGGAGAACAACAAGAGGCCAAGGATAGGGAATGTAGGCCTGAGGTGTCATCCTCTCGGGGTGATCACCCTCCACTCATTCCCGTTTTCCACGGCTTTGGCCACTGGCTTCTAGCTCCATGGTTCCACCAAGATCACCCCGACGATCCACGTGCTGCTCACTGCCCGAGAAGAGCACACGAGCTCGGAGTGATCTCTCCATTTTACCTCGAGGCCACCGTGTGCACACGCGTGTGAATCCATGGTATAAAGCCATATCCTGCCCCACTGCCTTGCCACAGCACTCATCACACTTCAATCGCTCATATCTAGCATGCCCTTCCCGTGTTTCTCATTGTGAGAGAGAGGAGAGCAACGCTCTCGGCTCTGCCAGAGAGGAAGAACTCGTAGACGCACTGCCTCGTCTCTCTCTCATCTCTCTCCATTTTAGTTTCTGGATCTTTCCCTTGCCCTGTACATTGCGCCTGACATAGTGTCGCCACCAATTGCATGTAGGAACAGCGCCGCTGAGCTCGACGTCACCGGATCTTCCATGGTGCGCATCTGATCCAGTGGAGGTTGCTGCTGCGGTTGCTTCCCCGACCCTGCCTCGACCTCATGAATCCTTCTCGACCACGTTCCACTCGCCCGTGCATGCCCTAGGTGAGCTCCTGCTCGAGATCGCCGTAGATAGGGTCACCGGCACCTCCGGCCATGTAGAGAGGAAGAAGATGAACCGGAGCCGTTCATCTCCGGATCTGTGGATACCTTTGAATCCCCAAGTGCATTGTTTAGAGCCGCTGGATTGAGATCTAATGGTAGCTTACCATTTCGCTCGCGCGCAAACGAGCACTTGGCCAGCCCAACGCAGCACGGCCCAGACACTGGCCATTTTGGCCCGTGGAGTGTTTTTCTGTGAGTTTTAATCATTTCTAAAATTCCAGAAACTTGCTCCATCACTTTTAATCCAAATAAAATGCTTAAACATCAGATCTGGCCACATCCATTTTTCTTGTGGTGCATGCATGTTTTCTAAACCACATGCAACTGGTGGATCTATGTTTTCACAACTGGTTCATACTGGAAAAATCTCCAAACTCAACCTGCTTGAAAGTGAGAATATGGAATAAATTTTGTTATAGGGATCAAAATGAAGTGAGATTAATTTCTCTGGATAGATCTATTTTATACCTAACAAGAGAAGTTGGCCTCACATGCACTTGAGTTTCCTATATAAGATGACATGCAAAATGGTAAATGACCACAGAGACGCAAAATTATTTTTAGTAACTTTTCTAAAAGGATTTTTGATTTAAAGCCTTTTGGATGTGCTTTTGTATGTTTAGATATATCGTATCCTAGATTTGTGTGGTTGTTTGAGTTGTAGATTATTTTTGGCATGCAATACTAGATCTAGTAGTTTTCTGCCATTTAGGAATATTGTGTATTCATTGTTTGTTAATTGTTTAGGTTGTTTATTTTATCTTACTAACATGCATAGATGTTGTTTTCACTGTCATATGAATGGTATCTTGTAGATATACCATGTTAGAACAGATCTTGTTCAAGGAACTAGTGTAGATTTGCATGCAAGTTCGTTTGTATGTTTGTTTTCTAGTTCTAGTTTTAGTAGCTATATTATTCCATGGTTATCTTCTTGCCTTGAGTGTTTCCATGACATTCTTAGTATGAATATGCTTCTGTTATTAGGTTTCTTAGCCACTGGTTATGTTACACGTCCATGAATAGAAGTTCTTGAGTTTCTATATGCTTATAGTAGTGCTTGTTTCTATTTCTATATGCATGTGTAGTTGTTTCTATGTTTTTTTCATGTTATTTTCCTCATCCACATGAATGACCAGAGAGTCATTTCACTCTTTATGGCCTTGTATGAGAGTGGAACACCCACTGGACTCATGCCATTTTGGTTGTAGTATCAAATCTATAGTGTTGTTTGTGTATAGTCTATGCATGTTTGAGTGTTGTTGTGTATCCTAGTGCTAATGTTTTTGGGTGTTATTCTTTGTGAAAATGCTTTCTACATGTGTACTCAAGTAGCTCTTGCTTTCCTCTATTGTGTACTGATTGGGTGCTTTTCTTTTTATTTTTACGACGTTAGATAACGAGGAGGCTGTTAATCATGAAGTGGTTTTCTGTAACTCTTGTTTATTTCAAGAGTCCGACAAAGACCAGTGCCAAGGCAAGCCACTCTAAATGCTTGCTTGTTGTTTACTTATCATTACCTATCATGCATGTTTTACTTCTAAAGTTTTAAAAAGTTGTTATCAAAAACAATTTCCTTAAGTGGACTGTACCACTATCTTTATTATGTATTTATAATATGCTATAGCCACTGTATAATCTTGGTGTTACCAAGCCCTTTAGACATTTTAATCGCGTCACCTAATATACTTAAGTCCCTTAGTGGACATTTAAACTTGATGTTTTTGGAAAACAAAAGATTTGGAAACCCCCCGATGAAAGGTGGGACCTTGTCCGAGGGAGGTATGTGAAGGAGAAAATGTTTTCAACTTGTTTTCCAAAATGAAACATAACCTAGTCTTCGCCGGACAACCAATACGTGCTGCCACATTACCTCAATATGGGCATGGGGTCTAACTAAAATCTTGTCGATGTTAGTTCGTGTCTACCTCAAGGTGCTATAGGGGTTAGAGTCCCCTGAACCAAATTGTCGCCAGGAGGGAGTAACGGGACATTCAAAGTGTGGGATTAGCTTCGCCACCGATTGCAACAGTTGGATCTCCTGCCATGGTGGTGTGTTGTCAGGGGAACCGGATCGATACAGCTGACTCACTCGGTGTCGGGGAGAACAAACCTAGTTGAAGAGGTAGTCATTTACTAGCGCTTGCATAGTGGATAGTTAGGACAAGTTATCTGATGTTCGCATACTGTCACAGACAGTCCGTGGTTGTTAACGGTAGATGTACTGGATCTTGTGGAATGTCTACACCTCTGCATAGTAAAACTATTCAAAATAGCTGAGTCCTTGGATATGGACGGTTGAATGGCCATGCAACTTGTATTGTGTCAATGTTTTCAAAAAATTAAAAAGTGTTTTTGATTGTACCTAGGAGGTACTCGAAAGGGAATTATCGTACCTCTGGGGTACTGGAGAATTATGGTCTTGAAGGTGGGATATTTCAAGAAGTTTTGCAAAGAAAAACTTCTTTTATTTAGAATGATTTATCAAAACCTTGTGGACATGCTATATCTACAAGAGAAACTAAATATCTTTTGAAGTATCTTTTTCAACAAAGAAAACTAAAACCTGAGCAACCATGATGGGTCTTCAATTCATCATGGCTAGATAAGCCCTAAGTATAGCCTTCCTACCACTTATATTGCATATGTGCATAGTTAAGCTTTTATTTGGGGTGTATAGCGAGTACATTCCAATGTACTCTTATCGGTTTCATCCCTGGCTATTCTCTTGGCCAGACTTTGAGGATCAACCTCAGGAGGATACCTACAAGGAGGAGTACTACGACGATCCCGCGTACTAGGCACATCTCCCGGTCAGCAGCATGTGGTGTTAAGGCGTTGACATGGGTTCTACTCCGTTGTGTTGGCTCCCGCTGAATAAGTTTGTGTGTGAGAGTATGTTTCATGCCCCTGCGTGGCAGTTGTCTCAGACTTGGTCGAAAAACCATTTGTGTAAGACTATGTTATTCGTGTAGTGGATGTGAACTCTGATGTACCTTCTTTAAATATGTTGCTCATGACTGTCGATCTGGGATTATGAGTGTATGCATATTAGCGGTCTCGTACGGTTAGTCTGGGGTCCCCTCAGAGTTGGTATCAGAGCTATCCTGACCATAGGAGACCTTAGTTAGCATGGACGTTAGTACTCCGACATCTATCTTATTAAATAGAAAGGTCTAAAATATGACTAAGTACCGAAACTATGTCTAGTATCCCATCTCTTGTAAGTTTCAAATGGCTACTTACATTAAGTTTCCCTTTTGCATAAACCTAAAATTTTGCACACTGGTCATTAACTTAAACTATACTTAAAACTTGTGTAGATGGACGTCGTCTTCACCGAGTCTCTGCAATTGGGACTTGCTCGAGACGTGGCGTTCCGATTCGAGAGAGAGATCATGGACATGACCAAAATACTTGGGCGTCCACTACCCGAGCTTAGAGGAGGGGAGATCAACGGTTCTACTGGAGAGTTGTCTTGGCTCGTGGAGTGCACCCTTCGCCCGCCTCTGACTACACCGTCTGCTCCTTTGCACGTCTTCCATGCGAGTGACCACTCGTGGAAGGACGCAGTTGTTCATGTGATTGAGTTTGCAGTCGCACGCCTGGCTCATACATACGCGCCCAGCTTTGTCGGGACTCCATTTGATCGGCATGGGAGGCGCGATGACGAGGGACATCCACTTCAAAAAGTGTCCTCATGACATTGTCAGCTCGCACTTGGAGGATCTGGAGTATTATCTGCACTACACTCAGAACAATCTGGATGTTCTAAGGATCGCCCACGCTGATGTTGCCGCCAGGAAGAGAGTCTTGGAGGGATAGTTGCGGACCACCCGTTTGTCCCGTACTCGTCTCTTCAAGAAGTCTGAGTCGCTCGAGAACGCCAACGCCATTCTCAATGGACGGCTGAAGACCGCTAGAGAGGACCTTTCCATGAGGGATTCGACCATCGAGGAGTTGGAGGAGGAGATTGCCGAGCCCCGCAAGGAGAACTAGGATCTTCTTCCCGACGATGATATCCCATCGAATGGCATGGACATGAATGAGCAGAGTGACCAAGAGGACAATGATCACGCCGGAGACGAGGAGGACCCTGGGGAGATCCTTTTTGATAGCGATGATGGAGAGGACTAGGTTGTAGACCGTGTTTCTAGGCTCGTATAGTGTAGTATCTAGTTATAGTGTAGCTGTGATGCCCCCTCGAATCGCTAATTTTGTAGTGTGGTTCGCCTGAAACCACTTGTGTTTGTTTAGCTGTTGTTGTACTATGTGGTTTGTATGTTTGAACTCGCTTGTATATATGCTTGTTATGTTTGTTTTGTGGCTTCTCTCAAAGGTTTTACCTTGCGTGTCTTTTAATTCCACCTTTTCGCTTTCCTAAATCTTCTATGTCTCTGGATGTCAAGCATCCTTTTGCCCTTGTCTTATATCTTTCTTCATTTAGCATGGCTCGCGATCCTCCACCACCACCCGAGCCATCTGTGTCTCAAATCTTCACTCTTTTCATGGAAGACCGTGAATCTATCCGTGCTGAGCGCACTGCAAACCTTGAAACTCTTCAACATCTAGCATCTATTGGAACCAACCACAATAGGAATGGTGTCCACTATAAGCTGAAGGAATTTCAGAACACCAACTCTCCTATCTTCTCCAGGATTGTGGAACCCCTGGATGTCGATGATTGGCTCCGCACCATGTCAAACAACCTAGAGCTTGTTGTCATTGCGGAATACGACAAAGTTCTTTAGGCTTCACACTTTCTCTCTAGACCGAGACAAACTTGGTGAGAAACCACCTGTGCTACGGTGGCTGCTGGTCATGTCACCACTTGGGAGGAGTTCGTCGCCAAGTTCCGCAAGTATCACATTCCCTCGGGTGTGATGAACATCATGCAGGACAAGTTCCTGAAGATAAGGCAAGGTGGTATGACTGTGTCCAAGTATTGGGAGGAATTCACCACCCTGGCTCGGTATGCTCCCAATGATGTTGACACTGAAGAGAAGAAGAAGTATATCTTTCACAATGGACTGCATGACGAGTGATGTGTACGCACGCTTCTATTCTTGTAGACAATGTTGGGCCTCCAAGTGCAGGGGTTTGTAGAACAACAACAAGTTTCCCTTAAGTGGATTACCCAAGGTTTATCGAACTCAGTGAGGAAGAGGTCAAAAGTATCCCTCTCAAGCAATCCTGCAATTACGATACAAGAAGTCTCTTGTGTCCCCAACACACGTAATACAATTTTCAGTTGTATAGGTGCACTAGTTCGGTGGAGAGTGAAATACATGCAATATGGATGATTATAAGTGATAATAGCAATCTGAAATAAAATGGCAGCAAGCAAACATGTAGCAGAACTGATTGTAAACGGTGTTTCAATGCTTAAAAACAAGGCCTAGGGATCATACTTTCACTAGTGGACACTCTCAACAATGATAACATAATTGAATGCATAAATATATCTCATCACTACGCTACTCCGAACCACTCTCCGATCGAATAACAAACACCAATTCATTGCGTAGGGCTGTAACAGCACTCCTCAAAGTCGCATTACCATGTCTAGTTAACCCCACGCTGTCACTATGAGCGCCCTAGAAAGTACTAGACAAACACCACAATTTTATAGGGTCATCCAACACAAGATATAAATATCATGCTAAACCACACGGTGCACACACTGTCACCTTTAAACCGTGATCAAAGTGTTTACGGAGATCTCATAACAAAACCACTCGAGTAGCATAACAGATGAAGAGTAACATCTACTAATTCAACTAGATTACAAAGCTCACGATCACATAAAGATCACACCATGGGAGAGAGAGATGAGACACATAGCTACCGGTAGAGCCCTCAGCCCCGGGGGACAACTACTCCCTCCTCATCATAGGAGACAACAACGGCTATGAAGATGGCGGTGGAGTCGATAGAGATGGCTCCAGGGGCACTTCCCCATCTCGGCAGGGCGCCGGAACAGAGATTTATGTCCCCCGAAACTTGTTGGCGGCGGCGGCGGAGCTACGGAACTTTTCGTGGAAGGGGGGATTCTTTTAGGGTTTATGCATCGGGGGGGATATATAGGCAAAAGGGCGATGTCGGTGGGTGGCAAGGGGGCCCACACCACCTGGTGGGGCGGCCAGGGGTAGGCCGTGCCACCCTATGGTGGGTGGCCACCCTGTGGCCCCCTCCGGGTCTCTTTGGGACTCCGTGGAGCCTCCGGGAATTCTATGACTTTTGGCTTTTGAATCGTCCAATTCCGAGAATATTTCCAAAACAACTTTTCTGAAACTAAAAATAGCATAAAATAGGAACTGGCTCTGTGGCATCTTGTCAATAGGTTAGTCCTGGAAAATCGATAAAAATGACATAAAGTGTAAGGAAAACATGAAGCATATGGCATGAAAACAACATGGAACATCAGAAATTAAGGATAAGTTTATGACGTATCAACGAGCTGAAGTGTACTCTTGTGGTGATACCATTTTAGGACCTGGAGTCACTTGCCAACACTGCCATTATGATGGAGAACAAGCGCGAGGCTGCTTATGAAAACAGCAATAGGAAGATGATGCACCAGGGAGGACCTAGTGTTCCTAGGGCTCGTAGTGCTCCACCTGAGAGGCCACCATTTCCTAGGACACTTGGTTATGCTCCTCGTCCCAACTTTCCATTTTCTCTGAAGCCTTAGAATCCTGGAAGTGCTTCTTATGCACCACGTCCTGGAGGTCGAAATATCGGGAATACTTTCACTCGTGCTGCTGCAATTGCCCCTAAGCCATCAGGAACCCGTTTCTCATGTGGCAAAGGAGGGCATTTCTCTTGGGAATGTCCCAGTAAGAATCTTGCTCCTGCTCGCCCCTAATGGTGCCAAAATGACAAATGGACCTTCTCAGAAGAAGCCTAGAAATATTGTAAAGGGACATATGAAATAATATCTCTGCCGAAGAAGCTAAGGAGGTACCAGACATGGTGATTGGTATGTTTCCTGTCAACTCAATACCAGTCCCTGTTCTCTTTGATTCTGGTGCATCGCATTCATTTATCACAAAGTCATGTGTTTAGAAGAATGGTTTGGAAGTTAGTCGTATAACCAATACCATGCTAGTACAAATATCAGGAGAAACAACCAAAGCCACCCACACTTGCAATAATGTGCCTGTTGAAATCAATGGGAAAACATTTCATGCTGATCTGGTATTACTAGGTGCACAAGGGATTGAAGTTTTACTTGGTATGAATTGGATAAGTACAAGGGTGTCATAGACTTCACCACCAAAACCACATCATTGACTGGTAGTGATGGAGAGGAAGTTAAGTACAAGGCGACCAAGCCTACCTCTAAGGTTCATTGCCATAAAAGTCTAGCCAACCCCTCGCTTGAGAAAATTCCTGTGGTATGTGAATATGTGGATGTCTTTCCAGAAGAACTAACCGGTATGCCCCCTGACAGGGATATCAAGTTCATTATTGAGTTAGTTCCTACTGGACCAATAGCTCAGAAGCCTTACCGGATGAACCCGGAAGAACTCGAGGAGTTGAAGAAGCAACTTGATGGTATGCTTAAGAAAGGATTGATCCGCCCAAGTGCTTCACCTTGGGGATCACCTGTCATCTTTGTGGACAAACGGGGCGGTACCACTCGTCTATGTGTGGATTACCGGAAGTTTAATGATGTTACCATAAGAACAAATACCCGTTTCCCAAAATTGAAGATCTCTTTGACCAGATGAATGGGGCACGTGTCTTCTCCAAGATCAATCTCCGCACTTGTTACCATCAACTAAAGGTGCGGGAATATGATATTCGGAAGATCGCTTTCACCAGCCGTTACGGATTATTTGAATACACCATAATGTCATTTGGTCTGACCAATGCTCCATCCTATTTCATGAATCTCATGAATAAGGTATTCATGGACTATTTGGACAAGTTCGCCGTGGTGTTCATCGACGATATTCTTATCTATTCCAAGAATGAAGCAAAACACGAAGAACATCTGAGAATGGTGCTCGGAACACTTCGTAAGCATCAGTTGTATGCTAAGTTCAGCAAGTGCCAATTTTGGCTTAGAGAAGTCGGTTTTCTTGGGCATGTGGTATCTGAAGGTGGAATCTTTGTTGATCCTGGACTGATTCAGTCCGTCTTAAAGCGTAATGCTCCAACCAGCCCAACCGAAGTAAGATCATTTCTTGGCTTGGCTGGGTATTACCGCAGATTTGTCCAAGGATTCTCAAGTATTGCCAGACCACTCACTCAATTTCTCAAGAAGGACAAGATGTTTGAGTGGACTGACAAGTGTGAAGAAAGTTTCCAAGAATTGAAGAGAAGATTGGTGTTTGCTCTTGTTCTCACTATGTCGGTCGTCACCAATTTTTTTGATGTGTATTGTGATGCCTCAAAACTCGGACTAGGCAGTGTTCTCATGCAAGACGTGAAGGTTATTTCTTATATCTCTCGTCAGCTAAAACCTCATGAGCAGAATTATCCAACCAATGATCTTGAGCTTGCTACTGTTTTTCATGCTCGCAAAGCATGGCGACTTCCTAATGGAAAATCGGTGTGAGATTTACACCAACCATAAGAGCTTGAAGTATATCTTCTCCCAACGTGAACTCAATATGAGGCATCGCAGGTGGATTGAACTCGTCAAAGATTATGATCTGAGTATCCACTATCACCCAGGAAAGGCGAACATTGTCGCTGATGCACTTAGTCGAGAACCAACCTCTTTGAATGCTATGATTAATATCAGGCAACCTGAGTTGTGGAAAGAACTTAACCAACTGGGTATTGAAGTAGTCAGCTATGGCATGCTGAACTCAATTGAAATAAAACCTACTCTTGTTGATCAAGTGAAACAATCTCAAAGGGGCCAGAAGAGTATCGAAGGGATCAAGGACCGGTTGAAGAAGGAACTAGTGCCTGGTTTCTCTGCTGATTCCGAGGGAATACTCTGGCATAAAGGTCACATTTGTGTTCCTTCCGAGTCTGAGCGAAAGTAGGTTATTCTATCTGAATCTCATGACACTTACTCAAGGGATCAAGGACCGGTTGAAGAAGGAACTAGTGCCTGGTTTCTCTGCTGATTTCGAGGGAATACTCTGGCATAAAGGTCACATTTGTGTTCCTTCCGAGTCTGAGCGAAAGTAGGTTATTCTATCTGAATCTCATGACACTTACTCAATTCACCCTAGAGGAACCAAGATGTATCATGACCTTAAAGAGAAACTTTGGTGACATGGTATGAAGCGAGATATCGCTTTATATATAGCCAAGTGTGATATCTGTGAGCGTGTGAAGGCGGAACATCAGCGTCCAACTGGTTTGTTGCAACTACTCCAAGTACCCAAGTGGAAATTGGATGAACTTGGAATAGATTTTATCACTAGACTTCCAAGGTCTAACCGAGGGCATGATGCCATATGGGTCGTTCTGGACAGGCTCACTAAAGTTGCTCACTTTATTCCTGTTCGAACTACTCACTGTGGAGACCAGCTTGCTGATCTCTACATTTTTTAGATTGTTAGTTTGCATGGAGTTCCAGAAAGAATTATTTCTGGTCGAGGTACTCGGTTCTGGAAGAAATTGCATGAAGCTCTTGGAACCAAGTTATCCTTCAGCACAGCCTATCACCCACAGACCGCGGGACAAACTGAGTGTGTTAATAAAATTCTGGAAGACATGCTCTGTGCTTGTGTTTTGTCTTATGGTGCCAAGTGGGAAGATTTCCTAGCATTTGTGGAGTTTTCTTACAACAATATCTATCAAGCTAGTCTAAAAATGGCGTATTTTGAAGCCTTGTATGGACGCAAGTGTCGTACACCACTAAACTGGTCTGAGTCTGGTGACAGCCAAATATTTGGTGTGAAAACCTTGCGTGCTGCGGAAGAACAAATTCAACTTATTCGCGACCGTCTCAAGGTCGCTTAATCTCGCCAAAAGATTTATGCTGATTCCAAGCGACGCGAAGTCTCTTTTCGTGTTCGAGATTTTGTGTACCTTCAAGTCACACCTCTCAAAACGATGCAGTGTTTCCATGTCAAGGGAAAGGTCGCACCCCAGTATATTGGCCCTTTCAAGATCTTAGCACGTCGTGGTGAAGTCTCTTATCATCTTGAATTGCCAGATGATCTCTCAGAGTTCCATGATGTCTTTCATGTGTCTTTGCTCCGAAAATGTCTCCAAAATCTTGAGAAGAATCTCTCTTATAAGGACATCGACTACCGGACCATCGACATCAATCATGATTTGACTTATCAGGACCGATTACTCCGTGTTCTCGAGAAGAATGTTCGTGTAACCGGGAGGCGTGCAATTAAATTCCTCAAAATTTAGTGGACTAATCACTCTGAGGAAGAAGCTACCTGGGAACGCGCGGATTACATCAAGAAGGAGTTTCCTGACTTCCACTATGACTAAACCCCCGAATTTCGGGACGTGATTCTATTAAGGAGGGGAGGTCTGTCACATCCTCATTTGGGAACCATGTTGTAAGGGGGAAAACTCAAAAATTTAGGACCAACAAAACTTTTATGTTGATCCTTATGTTTCCTAGATTTTATAATCCATATATAAACCCTTTTGTGATCAAATGACAAATGTGTGGAATGTTGTGTCCTTTGTTTCCTTGTCCTTGAAATCATCCAATGTATATTGTTAATTAATTCTCTCAAAACTAGAAACAAAAAAGCCTTTTAAAACCCTAAATAAAAACACAAGTTTTTCTCTCTTGTTTCTGGTTGTTTTCTTCCTTTTTGAGCCCCTCTAATAATTATGAATCAAATCTCAAATTCTTTTTTCTTTTGAATGTAATCCATCCTTAGAATATGGTCTCACACACCATGTTTAAAGAATCATTTTTGGAATGATAAAACCATTGTTTTCATGTGTGTTTTCCTGCCTAGTTGATAAAACAGGAATTGGGAAAACAGAGAAAACAGAAAACATACATTTTTCTCTCTTGTTTTCAGTGCCCAAATTATTTTGTAAAAATTAATAAAAATGGGTTTCTGAAACTAGATATCATACTCTTCAATCTGTTATTTCAAATCTCAGTTTGGAATTCATTTGGTAATTTTACCAAGTCCAAACTTTCCTCTGGAAATAACAAAAATCTAGACTTAGAATTTTCACCAAGTCTTTATCTATGAATTTACTGAATTTGATACTTGTTTGACTAAAACCAAACTTGTTCAAATTCATGTTTTTTTCAAAGTCTCGAGGTGCAACCTTGTCAAATGTGTTCACCACACATCCAACTCCACTTTTGTATCATTGCTTTGATCTAGAAGGAACCAGGGGAGGAGAACAGCAAGAGGCCAAGGATGGGGAATGTAGGCCCGAGGTGCCATCCCCTCAGGGGTGATCACCCTCCACCCGTGCTTGTTTTCCACAGCTTTGGCAACTGGCTTCTAGCTCCATGGTGCCACCAAGCTCACCCCGATGATCCACGTGCTGCCCACAGCCTGTGAAGAGCACACGAGCTCGAAGTGATCTCTCCGTTCTGCCCCGAGGCCACCGTGTGCACACGCGTTTGAATCCACGGTATAAAGCCATCTCTTGCCTCTCTGCCTCGCTACACCAATCCACACACTTCAATCACTCATATCCAGTGCCCTCCCGTGTTTCTAATTGTGAGAGCAAGGAGAGCAACGCTCTCGGCTCTGCCCGAGAGGAAGAACTCGCAGACGCACTGCCTCGTCTCTCTCCATTTTCATTTCTGGATCTTGCCTTTGCCCTGGCCATTCCGCGTGACATTGTGTCGCCACTGATTGCATGCAGTAACGGCGCCGCTGAGCTCGACGTCGACGGATCGGCCTCGGTACGCATCTGATCAAGTGGAGGTTGTTGTTGATGCGGTTGCTTCCCCGACCCTGCCTCAACCACCTGCATCCTCCTCGACCATGTTCCACTCGCCCGTGCACGCCCAAGGTGAGCTCCTGCTCAAGATCGTCGTCGATAGGCTCACCGGCGCCTCTGGCCGTGTCGAGGGGAAGGAGATGAACCAGAGCCGTTCATCTCCGAATATGTGGATCCTCTGAATCCCCGAGTGCTCTGTTCTGAGCCGCTTGATTGAGATATAACGGTAGCTTTCCGTTTTGCCCATGCGCGAACGCGCACTGGGCCGGCCCAGCGCAGCGCGGCCAAGTCATTGGCCATTTTGGCCCATGGAGTGTTTTTCTGTGAGTTTTAATCATTTATAAAATTCAAGAAACTTGCTCCATCACTTTTAATCCAAATAAAATGCTTAAACATCAGATCTGTCCACACCCATTTTTCCTGTGGTGCATGCATGTTTTCTAAACCACATGCAAGTGGTGGGTCTATGTTTTCGCCACTCGTTCATCCTAGAAAAATCTCTAAACTCAACCTATGTGAAAGTGAGAACATGGAATAACTTTTTTTATAGGGATCCAAATGAAGTGAGGTTAATTTCTATGGATAGATCAATTTGGTACTTAACTAGAGCAGTTGTCCTCACATGTACTTGAGTTTCCTATTTAAAATGACATGCAGAATGGTTAATGACCAGAGAGACACTAAATGATTTTTAGTAATTTTTCTAAAATGATTTTTGAGTTAAATCCTTTTGTATGTGCTTCTGTATGTTTAGATCTATCATATCCTAGATTTGTGTGGTTGTTTGAGCTGTATATTATTTTTCGCATGCAATACTAGATCTAGTAGTTTCTGCCATTTAGGAATATTATGTATTAATTGTTTGTTAATTGTTTAGGTTTTTTATTTGATCTTACTAACATGCATAGATGTTGTTTTCACTATCATATGAATGCTATCTTGTAGATCTACCATGTTAGAACAGATTTTGTTAAAGGAACTAGTATGGATTTGCATGCATTTCGTTTGTATGTTTGTTTTCTAGTTCTAGTTTTAATAGCTACTAGCAAAAATGCCCGTGCGTTGCTACGGTAAAATATTTTGTGTGGCTTGCAAAATTTTACTCCTTGAAATCAGTTTTGTAAGTTAAATTTTGCAACATTGTTTTCATCCTATATTGTCGGTACCAGTTGAATTTCCTAATTATCCACTCTGTATAACAAATAATCATCTTTTTTTCATGCGTCATCACATTGATGTCAGATCGGAAGATACAAAACACCAACACCAAAAAAACATTCGGTGGCATCATAAGCATTGAAATGCATTCCTGATGATCTAAACTGGGTCATATCTAAGCATTTAATTGCAATACATGCCATCTTATTCCTGGTCGTTCGCAGGCGTTCTGATCGCCAGCCCCTCCACCTCCTCCTGCAGCTGCCTAGCATATTCAAGGTCGACATGATCTGTTCAGCCCGAAGCTATTGAGGGTTCTGCTGCTCCTATACAGCTTCTGCTCTCTCCATGTTAGAGATGTTGAGCTCTCAGATGCACCAGGGGCCATTCCACCTTGATCGATTGATACAAGGGCCTCCTAATAATCATCAGTTTTTTTTTTTTAAAACGGTTTTAGGCTCTGTTTTGTAAATAGTATCCTGTATCCACATTTTAATCTGAAGTGTACCTTCCTAGCTTCCTCTTGCTACCTTACCAGAGTCCAAAATCATATCCTTTGCTTGCTGGAAGTGGCGGTAGGCTTGTCTGCTTGGGGGGCGCTCTTCCGACAAAGCGATTTTCCCACACATGGACAAGTGAATCGAGGCAGCCGGATCACAAAAATTGGTGAAGCGTGGCGTGGACTCCCGGGGCTGTGCAGCGATGACGCAACGGCTTTCAGTAACAAATGAACTGAACTTCGGAACAACTACGGATCTGAACTGCGCCCAAGAAGACAACGTCGTCGGTGGCCGGTCCGAGGTTCGGAGGCCACTAAGATTCCGGAGTTGCGCACCTTGCAGTCCATAGCGGTGAGCCTTGGCAGGCGGGTCTTGTCGGATTCCAGAGAGCGACGCAGGTCAGCCACCAGGTCGACATGGACGGTGGACTTCCGTCATAGCTTATCCAGAGCGGGCGAGCTCAATCTAAGGGATTGAAGGGCACTGGGCCTCTCGACCCGTGCGAGGTTGCAGGGAGGGTCAATGACTCAAAGGGCTCAAGGCGGTCAGGGAGGTCGGCTCCGCCTGGAGGTGAACGGCGTGCTCACGCCCTTGGCTATCATATCCGAAGCCATGTCTGGCCTCGAGTACAACGCCCTCGAGGTGCTCAACTGAGTTTGACATTAAGGTCACGCAGCACTGATCATCATCGCAGTAGTCATAGTCGTTATGGACTTATGGCTTGCCATTGCGAGCCGCGGGCAGTGCGTGGCCTCTTCAAACAGCCTGGCGGCGTCCCCTTATGGCTTCAATCCCTGCCTTTTTTTGTCTCCGTAGTCGTCATAGGTGGCCATGGCGAGTCACCGGCGGTGTGGCCTTCTGGAGCATCCCAATGCCGTCATCACTGGCCATGGCGATCCGTCAGCCGAGGGGTGCTACAGCGCCGTCGCCTCTTGATCTCGAAGTGCTCAGGGTGATCATATTAGTCGACGAGGTCGTTTTTTTGCTATTAAAGGTGGGGTATTTTTGGTGGGTCATTTTCTTTTTATCAAGTCACATCTGATCAATCGCTACTTTGTGACAAATATACTTGGTTCTCCTGCATGGCGATTACCACAAGATACTCAAGTTTAATTCATGAAAGCACATGTAAACATAATGCACATAAAAATTCGAGTGTGTGCATATATCAAGATACTAAAATTCATCTACTTGATGAACATTGATGTTTCTCAAAATGACTTACTGTTTCTCGAATATAGAGTCTTGCGGGTTTTTTAAGAGAGAAAAATATATTAACATTACAGAATTCCAAAGAAGACCCCAAATGGAAAAGTTGTAACAATCTCAGTAACATCTCCAGACCATGTTGCGGTAAAAAATCATTGTATAATATAACTTTCTACTCATTCTCACCAACTTGCAGTAGGCATAGCAGTATCAGACATAGCGGAAAAATGATGGACATGGGCAGCACGTTAGACAACTATCCATCTCCCTCAATGTACTGGCGCACGGGCAGCCTTGCCTGACAAAAACAGCACCACGGCATCGACCGACAAAAGACATACACAACTTCAGATTGTTCAAAACCCAAGACGTGCATCTCCTCCGCTATGCTCTGCTTGCGGTGCCATAGATCGATCTTGACATGATAGCGTGGTGGACGCTGTGTAGGAAATTATGTGGCACTCACGTTCATGGGCTCATGGCCGCGCTGAACATGCTGCTCATTGTGCCTGTGAGGGACTGGGTGCCCCCCAGCGCGTTCCCGTGGAGGCCATAACGGCGCGCACGGCCTCGACTGTCGCCGTGCGAGCTTTCACCTCCGCCTTCTTCACGTCCTCGATTCTAGCGCGCGCACGCTTGACGATGGCGCGTCCTCCTAGCCCCCACTCATGCATGGAAAATTTCAGGGATCTCATGTACGCCCGTTCTACCACAAATCCGGCACCCCAACATACCAGGACAGCGACTCACCAGATCTAAAATCCGGAGCTTTTCCCAGGACCTCCTTTTAGCTCCACGAGACATGTCTGCGTCCCTCCTCATCTGCTGCCATGGCATGGTGAGCTAGTGCGCCGGCAATGCGCGCGGCCTCTACACGACTACACGGTTCTGATGACGGCGATCGAACACGACGGCTTAGATACCGTGGAGTCATTCAGCTCCGGCAACTTGGAACTCGATCTTGAGGACATGAGCTTCTGTGGGCCTTCATCCATAGTTGAATACGACAGGCAACACATGACCGTGTAGATATCAAATTATATATTTTCCAGTTTTCCTTTCCTTCCATGACTCTTCCAGACGTACGAAACACAAACCAAAAACGAAACGTGACGTAGCAACCTATAGTAGAGATAGAGATTATTAGGTAAGTATGGATTGGTACACGTACGGAAAAAAGTAACGGATCGGTATGCAACTTACCGGTGGCAGTTGTGGGTAATTTGTGTCTAACTTTAGGGACAGTTTCAATGACCTACCAAACCAAACCAAACCAAACCAAGAAAGACTTAACGTTTTTATTATTAGGTATATAGGTATAGATATAGATATTATTCCATGGTTATCTTCATGCCTTGAGTGTTTCCATGACATTCTTAGTATTAATAATCTTATGTCATTAGGTTTCTTAGCCATTGATTATGTTACCAATCCATGAATAGAAGTGCTTGAGTTTCTATATGCTTATAGTAGTGCTTGTTTCTATTTCTATATGCATGTGTTGTTGTTTCTATGTTGTTTTCATGTTATTTTCCTCATCCACATGAATGACCATAGAGTCATTTCACTCTTTATGCCCTTGTATGAGAGTGGTACACCCACTGGACTCATGCCATTTTTGTTGTGGATTCATGGTATCAAATCTATAATGTTGTTTGTGTATTGTCTGTGTATGTTTGAGTATTGTTGTGTATCCTAGTACTAGTATTTTTGGGTGTTATTCTTTGTGAAAATGCTTGATGTATGTGTACTCCAGTAGATCTTACTTTCCTCTGTTGTGTACTGATTGGGTTCTTTTCTTTTTATTTTTACTAGGTTAGATAACGAGGAGGTTGTTAATCCTGAAGGGGTTTTCTGTAACTCTTGTTTATTTCAAGAGTCCGACCAAAACCAGTGCCAAGGCAAGCCACTCTAAATACTTGCTTGTTGTTTACTTATCATTATCTATCATGCATGTTTTACTTCTGAAGTTTTACAAAAGTAGGTATCAAAAACTATTTCCTTAAGTGGACTATACCACTATCCTTATTATGTATTTAATATGTTATAGCCACTGTATAATCTTGGTGTTACCAAGCCCTTTAGAAATTTTAATCACATCACCTAATCTACTTAAGTCCCTTAGTGGACATTTAAACTTGATGTTTTTGGAAAACAAAATCTTTGGAAAAACCCCGAGAAAAGCTGGGACCTTGTCCGAGGAAGTATGTGAAGGAGGAAATGTTTTCAACTTGTTTTCCAAAAGGACACATAACCTAGTCTTGCCCGGACAACCAATATGTGCTGCCACATTACCTCAATATGGGCATGGGGTATAACTAAAAGCTTGTCGATGTTAGTCCGTGTCTACCTCAAGGTGCTATAGGGGTTAGAGTCCCCTAAACCGAATTGTCGCCAGGGGGAGTAACGGGACATTCAAAGTGTGGGATTAACTTCGCCACCAGTTGCAACAGTTGGGTCTCCTGTCATGGCGGTGTGTTGTCAGGGGAAACCGGATCGATACGACTGACTCACTCGGTGTCGGGGAGAAAAAACCCAGTTGAAGAGGTAGTCATTTACTAGCACTTGTATAGTGGATAGTTAGGACCAGTTATCTGATGTTCGCATACTATTACGGACAGTCCATAGTTGTTCACGGCGGATGTACTGGATCTTGTGGAATGTGTACACCTTTGCAGAGTATTACTGTTCAGAATAGCCGAGTCCTCGGATATGGATAGTTGAATGGCCATGCAGCTAGTATTGTGTCAATGTTTTCAAAAACATAAAACGTGTTTTGGAGTTGTACCTGGGAGGTACTCGGAAAGGGAATGATCGTACCTTTGAGGTACTGGAGAATGATGGTCTTGAAGGTGGGATCTTTCAAGAAGTTTTGCAAAGAAAAACTTCTTTTATTTAGAATACTTTATCAAAACCTTGTGGACATGCTATATCTATAAGAGAAACTAAATATCTTTTGAAGTATCTTCTTCAACAAAGAAAACTAAAACTTGAGCAACCATGATGGGTCTTCAATTCATCATGGCTAGATAAGCCCTAAGTATAGCCTTCCTACCACTTATGCATAATTTCATAGTTAAGATTTTATTTGGCGTGTCTTGCGAGTAAAATCCAATGCACTCATATTGGTTTCGTCCCTGGATATTGTATTGGCCAGACTTTGAGGATCAGCCTTAGGAGACTTTCTACGAGGAGTACTATGACGATCCCGCGAACTAGGCACGTCTCCCGGTCAGCAGCCTGTAGTGTTAAGGCGTTGACATGGGTTCTACTCCGTTGTGTTGGCTTGTGTTGAATCAGTTTGTTTGTGAGTATCTGTTGCCGGCCCTGCGTGGCAGTTGTCTTAGACTTGGTCGAAAGACCATTTGTGTAAGACTATGTTATTCGTGTAATGGATGTGAACTCTAATGTACCTTCTCTAAATATGTTGCTCATGACTGTCGATTTGGGATCATGAGTATATGCATATTGGCAGTTTTGGACGGTTAGTTTGGGGTCCCCGCAGCATCGTCATCGAGTTCCTCCGAAGGAGGAGCATCGAGGACATACTATTTCTTGACACCTGTGAGAACAATTCTCAAGGCACAGACCCAATTCGCATAGTTACTTCCTTGGAAGGAAGTGGTTTCTTCTCAAGTAGTGGACCAAGATTAATAGTGGGTTCTTTACGAGTCATTGATATACAAGAATTTAATAGTTTGCTTAGACATGTTCATAATTATAAGCTAGCACTTGTTAAAATAAATTAACGGTGTGCTGTCACTAAAAAACTGATATTCTCGTGATCAGACTTAGTGTATATGGAATTCACACTCAATTTATAACCAAATAATGTATCAACCTCAGAGATAACAAGCTTACAAAGGATAGGACAACTTGCCAATCACTTCCACCATGATTTCCGTTTCATCTTTAGACGTATCTACTCCAAACTCATGACTATCATGCCTGAAGGACAAGACAACCAACTAATCGTGCTACAACAAGTGATGTCATGCTAACTCTTGTATCAAAGTGACCAACATGGACCAGCTTGATGCCCGCCTTTTGATTATAAGAACACGTTTACCGTCGTATCCAAGTGATCAACATGAACCCCAATCAGCTTGACGGTGCTACAGTTGTAAGAGCACAATCTACCTTGGTATTTTAAAGAGGAATCACCCTAATAATCACGTCTACTATGCAATCAAAGGACATGAAGAAAACAGATAAAAAATGCACATATATAAGAACTGGTGATGTAGTATAGTTTCTTCCTTCTCCAATGGTTCCTTTGTTGGTGGTGCCATGTCGAGGTTCACGACAAGTGCATGCCTTCTTGTAGCATTACCACATTTTAAATAATGCAAGAACTGATATGTTCGTGTGTTAGTCCATGGATTAATTGCTACCACCACAGTACAAGATGAAATATCATGCAAATGCGTCAAAACTTTATTACATTGCATGATCTAGTCTTTACAATATAATTTTATTACAGCTTGCATAGTCTCAGAAGACTAGCATGATACAAAGTTCTGCAGCGAAAAATAATATACAACAGTGAGTCTTATCATCTTCATGTGCCATGGGCACAAACATGGACTCGAGAACCTAAACAAAACACTCAATCGTCAACAGAACCATCTGTAATATTGAATATGAAGCCACAAGGGGTCGGTACAATTTATTGTACTAGCAAATGACACTATGGTGGATATAAGTGGCAAGAGTATAACTACATTAATATTTGGCTGAGTCGAGTTTTGGCTTTTTGCAAAAAGCAAGTTTTCTCCTATCTCTTTTGTAAAAAAAATTCTTTTCAAAGGTTGGCACCACTAGATGAAATCCATGAGCACCAAAACTATTGTTCACTTAACCAAAAGTTTACTTCTTGAAAAAAATGGTGTTTAGATTCTTCTGTCCAGCTGCTCATAATTTTTCATAACCGGAGACACGGCTAAGATCTTAGTTTCTGACTCTACAGAAGTTGTGAAAAATTACCTTTAGACTCAATTAATCCAAACATCATATACATACTAAATGTATCAAGGAAATGAGAGAATTGAGAGGAGGTATTTAAGAAGCATGTAAACAACCCACTGGCAAGACCCGTTCCACCTATAAGTTTGCTACATCAGCTTGTCAAGCCACGGGTCGAGTCCATGAAACTTATTTAACCAAGCCAGAGCCCATATGACCAAAGGCTGCACTAGAAGCTATCTAAACTTGGAAGGACATAATAATCCCTTGGTTCCTGGGTGGCAAACCACAAGTTTACACCCTAGGTAAAAGACACCATAGAAATGGCCCCAGGCAGACACTCAACTTTTACCACCTTTTAACATCAATCTACCTAGGTAGTTCATTAACCTTAGTATTTAGAATTTTTCCTCGACATCTAGTAAACACAATTTAATAGTATTGCTAATCATTTACTAAACTTAATGGCTACAAAGTTAACATGGTAAAAGGGGTGTCTACACACTACTAAGATAACAGCATATCATATAATTTTTCCATAAAACTCATGTCATGCATACTAATCAAAAATCAACTAATGCATAGGAAAATAAATAGGTGGTTTATGTGTGTCACTTGCCTTTTTGAAGTTGGTCTATAATAATACTCTCTTCACAAATAGAACATTTCTCTCCGTACAATCTAAGCAATTCAAATAAATAACAAGAAACAAGCAATTCACAACATACAAACATAAGAATACAAAGTAACAAGCATAGGAAAAAAGGGAATGGTCTTGGACTATAAGTTTCAGATCCATATGCTAGTGAAATATGTGGTTAACACATTTTGGATGTTGGTCAAATTGATCACACCACAATTTTAACTAATAAAGGTTTTACCATACACTATTCGAAAATCAGGTGGCTGGCTACTATGGATGGGTTTTTAGGCCAAACCTACATGGAATGGGTCCTTTGGTTCTAAAATGTTTGGGTACTGGTCTCTCTAGTCCAAGGTTAATATTTGGAACAAATTTGCATAAGAAAATATATTCCAAATATTTATAGGATTTATTCTATATCAATAATACTCAATTGGGCATCTAAAATCTAAATAAATTCTAAACTTGTCCAAAATTACTTTTGGACAGAGGGGTCTGTTAGTACACAGGTTCACAGAAACATTTTATTTACAATTTTTGGATTTATAAAATTTAAACTATGCCAAAATTCATCTAAATGGCTCATGTAAATTTGGACATATTTTAAATGGTTAAATTTGAATTTAAATAGTACCATAAGATTCTATAGGTCAACGGTTTTTAAAAAGTCCGAGATTACTAAATTTGGCCTTATGGATCAAAAGTTATAAGAGTTCTAAGGTTTAGGATCTTTTCTACAAAATTTACATACGGTTTTCTACTTACAGATAATTCCAGACAATGGCTGGACTACGAGGCAAGATCCTATTGGTCAAAAACGTTTCGGTTAAGTGATATAATTTAAGACACATGATCTAGATCTGACGGTCGAGGGTTGGGCTCACGGCTCGGCTATGCGGCTTGGCTGGGCTTAAGCTGAAATGCGGCTTGGCTCGCCTAGATCTAATCATGTGTGACCATGGGTGATCTAATGGACCAAAATAGAGGGGAGACTACTGTTGCGGCTAAAGTCGCCAGAAATGGCGACAGCGGCGGCCGGAGGTGCAGTTGCTCGCCGAACACGGCGCTCCGGTGACCTCCTGGATGCAGCAAAGGAAGGCTGATTCCTACGTGGCGCGGCCCCACGAATCCAATGGTGTGGACGATGGCCTCCAATGAGGCTCGAAATGGTGGTGCCATGAAGATCTCGATGTGGCGGCCACGGTGAAACTCTAGCGAGATGTGGATCCGCTCGTTTCGATCATCGGGCTGCAACAAAAATCGGACAAATGGTCACCGAGGTGCGCACAGGAGATAGAAAGGGATGGGGCCAAAAATCAGCGGCGACGGCCTCCTGTGCGGGCTAGAAACGAAGAAGGACGGCGGCATGCATGCTCAACTCCGGC
>JAPCYS010000635.1:0-61182 GCA_028641055.1 Alopecurus myosuroides | reverse complement strand
ATTATACGACAATTACTTACGCCGACCAACTTGACATAGATATTTTTTATAGGAGGTAGTGGAACCGGAAATGCCAATCGACCCTATTGTTGAGAAGTTATACTTAGTTGAACAAGAAATATTGGCTTGAAAGAAAGATTGAAAAAAACTGAAGAAAGGTTGGAAAAAACTGAAAGAGAGAAGATGACCTTGGAAAAGGTTCTTGCCGGTGTCGTCGATAGTCACAAGAGCGAGATGGACGCAATGCGCCTGAAGATTAGAAAGATTAGGAAATATGCAATTAGTAAAGAGGCTTGGTATCATTATGTCGTCGGGTCAATTGTTACCTTTGTTGCGATTTTGATCGCATTTGTTGTTGTTTTTAAATGCATTAATTAGAGAGAGTTTTTTATGGATGGTTTCAGTGTGTATTTTTCTGAGAACTATATATGTATGGTCACTATACGCTAGTTTGGTATTAACGTGTGATGAACTTTTTGTATTAATTAATTAATTTAGTCATGATGATTTAGCATAATGGTTGTTGATAAATTTATATAATGCAGATGAACCGGCAATGGATGTACAGTGATCGACGTCGTCCCGAATTCCTTAATGGTATGCATAGTTTTCTCAATGTGGCTGAGAAAAACAGGCAGAATGGATTTATTTTTTGTCCATGTAAAAAATGCCAGAATAAGAGGAATTTCCCTAGCTCAAGAACCATACACACCCACCTGTTGCAAGAAGGCTTCATGCCCAGTTATTTTTGTTGGACCAAGCACGGAGAAAGAGGGTTATAATGGAAGACAATGAAGAAGAAGAGGATAATGATAAGTATCCTATGTTCGATGAACTGTGATACTGAAATGGGGGAAGATGAGCCTGAACTTGAGGACATTGTTGATGAGACTGATGATGATCTTCGTCAGGTCATTCGTGAAGAACAGATAAACTGCGCAAGTGAAAACGAGAGGTTGAAGTTGGAGCGCATGTTAGAAGACCACAAAAATTGTTGTACCCAACTTGCGAAGATGGCCAGAAAAAACTGGGCACCACCCTTGAATTGCTGCAATGGAAGGCAGAGAATGGATTATCTGACAAGGGATTTGAAACCTGCTGAAAATAATGAAGAAGATGCTTCAAGAAATAACGTGCTGCCCTGCAGTACATACGAAGCAAAGAAGGTTGTCTGCCCTCTAGGATTGGAAGTGCATAAGATACATGCATGCATCAATGACTGCATCCTCTACCGCGGCCAGCACGAGAATTTAAATGCCTGCTCGGTATGCGGTGCATTTCGGTATAAGATCAGGCGAGATGACCCTGGTGATGTTGAGGGCGACGATCGCCCCAGGAAGAGGGTTCCTGCCAAGGTGATGTGGCATGCTCCTATAATACCACGGTTGAAACGTTTGTTCCGAAACAAAGAGCATGCCAAGTTGTTGCGATGGCACAAAGAAGACCGTAAGGAAGACGATATGCTGAGACACCCCGCTGATGGGTCGCAGTGGAGAAACATCGACGATAAGTACGAGGACTTTGCATATGACGCAAGAAACTTAAGGTTTGGTCTGAGTACAGATGGCCTGAATCCATTTGGGGAGCAGAGTAGCAGTAGCACCTGGCCCGTGACTCTATGTATCTATAACTTTCCTCCTTGGTTATGCATGAAGCGTAAGTTCATTATGATGCCAGTGCTTATCCCAGGCCCGTCGCAACCCGGCAACAACATTGATGTGTACCTGAGGCCACTAGTTGATGAACTTTTAGAGTTGTGGGCTGACGAAGGTGTACGTGTGTGGGACGAGTACAAACAAGAGGAATTTGACCTACGAGGGTTGCTGTTTGTTACCATCAATGATTGGCCCGCTCTTAGTAACATCTCAGGACAGTCAAACAAGGGATACAGCGCATGCACACTGTTTAGGCGAGACAGAAAGTATACATATAGGCAAGAATGTGTACCCGGGGCATCGTCGATTTTTTCCAGACAGGCATCCCGTAAGAAAGAAAGGAAAGCATTTCAAAGGCGAGGCAGATACACGGAGGAAGCCAACCCTCCCTAAAGGTACTGATATACGACATGGTCAAAGATATAAAAGTAATCTTTGGAAAGGGTCCTGGCGCACAATCTGTTCCAAATGACGCCGACAACCACGTAGCCATGTGGAAGAAGAAATCTATATTCTGGGAACTACCCTATTGGAAATTCCTAGAGGTTCGCTCTGCGATCGACGTGATGCACGTGACGAAAAATATTTGCGTGAACCTGCTAAACTTATTGGGCGTGCATGGGAAGAAGTCGAGAGATACACCAAAAGCACGGCTGCTGCACCAACGTATGCACGAACGAGACGACCTGATGACTCCAGAATTTCAAAGGTCCTGCCAGCTACGCTCTTACCAAGGAAGAGAAGGAGATCTTTTCCAAGTCCTGAGTACTATCAAGGTCCCGTCTGGATACTCGTCGAACATAAAAGGAATACTAAACCTGGAAGAAAAAGTTCCAAAACCTAAATCTCATGACTGCCACGTGATCATGACCCAGTTACTTCCGATTGCATTGAGGGGGCTTCTGCCAGAAAACGTGCGAGTACCCATTGTGAAGCTATGTGCATTCTCAACGCAATTTCTCAGAAGGCAATCGATCCAGCAACTCTACCAAGTTTACAGAAGGACGTGGTCCAATGTCTTGTCAGCTTCGAGTTGGTGTTCCACCAACCTTTTTCAATATTTATGACGCACCTCATAGTTCACCTAGTCCAAGAGATTTCCGTTCTCGGTCCTGTATTCTTACACAATATGTTCCCCTTTGAGAGGTTCATGGGAGTCTTGAAGAATTATGTTAGAAACCGTGCTAGACCAGAAGGAAGCATGGTCAAGGGCTATGGAACAGAGGAGGTCATTGAGTTTTGTGTTGACTTTATTCCTGACCTGAACCCGATCGGGGTTCCTCAGTCGCGCCATGAGGGGAGACTGCGTGGAAAAGGCACGCTAGGAAAGAAATCAACATGTATGGACGAGCAATCTTTCATTCAAGCACACTACACTGTTCTAGTTAATTCCAGCTTGGCGGCTCCATATATCCAGGAACACACGGATATTTTACGCTCGGAATATCCGGAGCAACCTGAAGATTTCATTGCTAAAGAACACGCGAAGACTTTCGGAGGTTGGTTGCAAAGACGTCTGATTAATGACAACATTGTTGAAGATGAGCTATACTTGTTGGCCAAGCAACCATCTTCGACTGTATTGACCTTTAAAGGGTACGAGATAATGGTAACATATTTTACACGGCAGAACAAGATAAAAAGAGCACCAACCAAAACAGTGGCGTCCGGTTTGATGCAAAAGACGACAACGGGCAAAGGGTCACATACTATGGTTACATAGAGCAGATATGGAACTTGACTACGGACCTTCCTTTAAGGTCCCTTTGTTCTGGTGCAAATGGTTCAACCTGTCAGGCGTGAAGGTAGACCCGAAGTACGGAATGACAACAGTGGATCAGAAGAATCTTGGGTACGGCAATGATCAATTCGTCCTAGCCAATGATGTGGCTCAGGTTTTCTATGTGAAGGACATGTCTAGCAGACGAGAAAAACAAAAGATAAGGAAACGAATACATCAGACGATGAGCCAAGGCGCCACATAGTTCTTTCAGGGAAAAGAAACATCGTGGGAGTCGAGGACAAGACAGACATGTCAGAAGATTACATTAAATTTGATGAAATTCCTCCCTTCAAAGTCAAAGATGATCCTAGCATTCAGTTAAATGATGAAGATGTTCCATGGTTACGGCGCAATCAGAAGAAAGGCAAGAAGAAATAGAAACGGATCGTCCCTTTAGTACCGGTTGGGGACAACCGGGACTAAATGGGTTAGGGTTTCGTTTGGACCAATCAGATAGAATCACACGGATCGTGTGTTTGTTTCAACCGCTTGTGAGTCGTTGGATCCGGGTGTGTTTCTTTCCAGCTGTTGTGAGCCGTTCGATCAGGGCTACGGTGTGTTTCTTTCGCTGTTGTGAGCCGTTGGATGAGATGTTTCTTAACCGTTGGATCAAAACCCTAGCTCAACACTTTGTGAGCCAGAGGACCCTATATATAGCCCAGCTTCATACACCGTTCAGTTCATCCCAAATACAAAACATCCGGATTCGCCAGCATACGCCCCGCTGTGCATTTCGTATGCATATATGCACTCAGTAGCCACTGCGGGGTTGTATACTGGCGATACCGTTTGTTTTGTTCTACACCCTCCTTTAAGGTTTGATACATCATATACTCAGTTCATCGAGCAAATACAAAACATCCGGATTCGCCATCATACGTCCGGCCGTGCATTTGGTATGCATATATGCACCCAGTAGCCACGGTCGGGCTGTATGATGGCGATACCGTCTGTTTTGTTCCACACCCCCCTTAAGGTTTGATACATCATATACTCAGTTCATCGAGCAAATACAAAACATCCGGATTCGCCGTCATACGTCCAGCCGTGCATTTGGTATGCATATATGCACCCAGTAGCTAGCCACGGTTGGGCTGTATGACGGCGATACCGTTTGTTTTGTTCTACACCACCCTAACTTACCACAGGCGCATAGACTACAATATGCGCCTGGGGTAACATTACCGCAGGCGCATAGACAAAATATGCGCCTGGGCTAAGAGCTATACCACAGGCGCATAGTGTGTAATGTGCGCCTGGGGTAAGTGATCAGATTACATTAAATTTGATGAAATTCCTCCCTTCAAAGTCAAAGATGATCCTAGCATTCAGTTAAATGATGAAGATGTTCCATGGTTACGGCGCAATCAGAAGAAAGACAAGAAGAAAAATAGAAACGGATCGTCCCTTTAGTACCGGTTGGGGACACCAACCGGGACTAAATGGGTTAGGGTTTCGTTTGGACCAATCAGATAGAATTACACGGATCGTGTGTTTGTTTCAACCGCTTGTGAGTCGTTGGATCCGGGGTGTGTTTCTTTCCAGCTGTTGTGAGCCGTTCGATCAGGGCTACGGTGTGTTTCTTTCGAGCTGTTGTGAGCCGTTGGATGAGATGTTTCTTAACCGTTGGATCAAAACCCTAGCTCAACACTTTGTGAGCCAGAGGACCCTATATATGCACCCAGTAACCACTGTCGCCTCGAGCGCTTCTTCTCCATCCCTCTGCACCGTCGCGCTTCCACCATGCCTCCGAGGAGGAACAGCACCACCGGTTTCCGCGGCGTCCGAGCACGGCAGAACGGAATGTTCAGCGCAGATATCCGCTGGGGGGACGACCGCATCCCCCTCGGCACCTTTGCGACGGCGGCAGAGGCAGCCCGCGCCTGGGACGCGGCGGCCTGGCGCCTCAACCGCCCGCGGTCGCTGATGAACTTCAACGACTGCCACACAGTCTGGGAAGCGGAGGCCAGGGCGACGAAGCACAGATCATCACTGCCGCCGACCACCTCCACCTCCGCCACCGCGCGTTTCAGGGCCTAGTCGACGCCAGGGAAGACCGCGTCGTCCGCGAGTATTACCGGAACAACCCGGGGGAGGAGAGCGCCGACGAGGAGCTCTGGCAGACCCGCGCGGGTCAGCGGGCGGAGCGCCGCCTCGAACGCCACCTCGCGTTAGATGCGGCTCGGGAGGCGAGGACGAGGGCGCTGCAAGAGCTTCGTCGGGCCGACCGCGCCGGTGAAGTCTGGGCCTCCGACGATCCGAGGTGGGGGCCTATCTCGGACATACCATCATGCACCTCCGATGATGACGAGGAGGTCACTGACGTTCGGCGACGATGATGACCCGGAGGAGGTCACCGACGAGTTCCCGACGACGACGGCGGAGTGTGTTCGTCTGTTTTCTCTTTTTAATAAAAGAATTTGTATTCCGGCGACACTGCGGCAATCGCTAAATCAATCTGTATGGTATCTCGCTAAATCAATCTATATATATGTATCCACGATATATATGCTCGATGTATCACTTGCGCTCTCACTTCTCGTTGCCTTACTCATTACCCACCCTAACTTTACCACAGGCGCATAAAACAGCAAAATGCGCCTAGGGTAATTTTTACCGCAGGCGCACAGCCAAGAAATGCGCCTGGGATAAGATTTACCGCAGGCGCATTTTGTGTAAAGTGCGCCTGGGGTAAGTGATCACATATACAGAAACAGTAGTTTTTCTGTTTTGTTTTCTTGATGTGTTTTTGTTTGTTTGTTTTGAAATGTGTGTTTGACATAATATAGAAATAGTATAGCTAGGAATTAATATAGAAATACTATCCATTACATAATAATATATACATTACATGATAATATATCCATTACATACTAATATATCCATTACATGCATATATCGAACACAAGATGCGGTACACAAACAACATCTATGGATCCGTCGAGTAGAAGCGGAACAACTCGTAGGAGACGTATGCATCTATGGCTGCATACGTGATGTTGGTCCAGTCCAGTGGGTTCTTCTCCCACAACCAGTGATTCTTCGAGGGGAAATCAGTCTTCATGGTTTCGTAGCCCTCGTGGAGGAAGGCAGTTGCCATGAGAGCCATCCCGGTCTTCGGCCTGTTCAAATCAGCAAAATGGATAAGATCCTGAAGATCAATGTAGTGATCTTCGGGTATCACAATACCCAGCGCATCAACTTCGGACGGTCTTGCGTGTTGTCAACGCTGCAAAAGTCATACCCCTTGTTGACAAGAAAATCAACAAGTGCCGGAGAATGCTTTGAACTACTGCAACAACAAAAATTTGATACGTGTACGTGTTAGATATATTGAAACACATGTATTCTTCACATGCAACAAACAATCGAAGATGCTAGATTGTACGTGTGCGTTACCTTGACCATTGGAAGACCAAAACGGCCTCCTTGAATGCAATCTGGATGACTACAACATTCCGTTTATCCGCCGTATACTCTAAATCAAGCCCGAAAAACCGGTGTTCTTCGGGAGAGGAGAAATACAGACCGGTCAAATACCCAAGAGCACCGGGGAGCTCCTCGCAATTGTTGGTGTAGAACACGTCGAGACTTTTGCCGCATGGTGTGGCCACATCATATCTCTTAGAAACTTCAGCCATGGTGCTTAGTGGAGGAAGATCAAGAGAGGAAGAAGAAAAGACAGAGGAAGAAGAGAAGAAACAGAGACTCGCGATCGGGCCGGTGCGCACTGTAGCAATAACTGCCGCGCGCGGGAGGCGGGCAGTTTGTACTAAGACCTTTAGCACCGGTTGCTAACACAAACCGGTGCTAAAGGCCTGTAGTGGGCGCGCAGTCTGAGCGTGGCCCCATACAGGTCTTTAGCACCGGTTTGTGTTAGCAACCGGTGCTAAAGACCCTTTAGCACCGGTTGTTAACACAAACCGGTGCTAAAGGCCTGTAGTGGGGATATATCTCTGGACTTGTGAAATTTTGTGCTCATTTCTTTCGCGCGCGTCTTCTCCTATACCTACGGCAAAGCCCTGCTCCGCCTCGTCGCCGTCCGTCCGCCTCGTCGCCGTACGCCTCGCCTCGGTCCGCCGCGCCTCCGTCGGCCTCGCCTCCGTCCGCCGCGCCTCCGGCCGCTCTCTGTCTCCGTCGCCGTCGATCCCCCGCGCGGCCCCGCGTCCGTCGCGCCTCCGCGGTCGCCGTCCGCCTCCGTCGCGCCGTCGCGCCGTCCGCCTCCGTCCGCCTCCGTCGCGCCTCCGTCTCGCCTCCGCCTCCGCCGCCCCGCCTCTCGCCCCTCGATCGCCGTCGCCGGCCTAGCTAGGTAATTAAGTTTTATTTCGGTTTTTTTCAATTTTGTTTTACTGTTAGAATTTTTAGAGTTAGTGTTAGTGTTTAGTGTTACAAATTTTTAGATTTAGTGTTAGATTGTTTTTAGAGTTAGTGTTAGTGTTAGAAATTTTTAGATTTAGTGTTAGATTTTTTTAGAGTTATTAGTGTTAGTGTTAGAATTTAGTGTTAGAAATTTTTAGAGTTAGTGTGTTAGATTTTTTTAGTGCTTTATTTTGTTTTTACAATTTTGTTTAGTGTTAGAATTTTTCTGTTAGAATGTTGTGTTAGAAAATTTCACTAAGTTAATGTTAGAAAATTTCAGAAAGTTAGAATATATATATAATTTCAGTAAGTTAAATTTTTTCACTAAGTTACCATATTGTTCCTGTTTAACTTTCATCTTATTTCTGTTATATTTCTCAATTTACTATTTTTTACTAAGTTAGAAACACTAAGGTATTTTACTTAATTATGGAATATTTACTTTAGTCCGGGCAGGTTTTTAGTTCATGTCTTTGTTGGACCCGCCGGGGGATGTCCGGGACTGGGCCCCGCCAGGCTGGCATTGGGAGCTCCTTAGTACCGGGGCACGCGGCTTGGTGAGAAATCCGGGTGACGTGGTCGACCCGGATATTCTTTGGTGGCCATCGCGTGGGCCACGCTCGGTGCGGAGAGAGCCGGCCCCTGAGGAGGTGGTACAACATCGTATCAGGGAGGAGGACGAGCACGTCCGTCGCTACATGTACTTGCTCGATAGCCAGTATAGGCAGTATAGCAGCAGTTGGTCGATTATTAGGAGGGTTCCTTACCACGTGAGCTATGACCCTATGAGGGTTCCTTATCTATGGATGCGTAGCACCCGTGACTCAGCACCCCGCGGCTTAGGACCCGGTCGGAGTTAATTATTTTGAGAGATGTCACGAGACTATGTATAAGTGATATTATTCGATCGTGATGTATTAGGGTTAAAAAAATCAACCCGAGCTATGTAACTCTTGGTGTGTCCAGAACTATTATTTCATTAATATGTCCAGAACTATTTTTTTTTACTGTCCGATGAAATAATTTCGCCAAGTGCCCGATGAAAATTTCGCTAAGTGTTCTTCATTTTATAAATTTTACTAGCAGGTGTTGAGCTATGGATTCCCAAGAACCTGTACATGATCAGCACGCCGATCAGCTCGCGGGAATGGGTGAGGCGGAGAAGGAAAGATACGTGTGCGAGATGATTTTTGATAATGCAACGGCCATATATCGTGATGACGACGATGGACAGGCGTTTAGCAATCAATTTTTGAACGACTCCGGCGACGGAGATCAGAATATAGAAGATGTAGTAGATGATGACGACGACAACGTCGAGGATGAAGAAGTGCCCTCCAGAACAAACTCTGCCAATGTATATCTCAAGTACTGTTCACGCAACAATTAATTTGTTTTGCACTTACTAACGAATCATTATTTTCCCGTTTAGGCGCCCTCCGGAACAGCTAGCGCAAGTACTGAGACAAAGTCCAAACGAGGCCCGGCCGCAAGGTTGAAAGGTACCGCAAGGTTCTCGATTGATACAGTTGCTGCTGATGGCAAACCACTGCAGCCCCCAGAAACTTATCGCAAATTCGTAAATCAGTGCGGAGTTGTTGTAAGAGACCTGGTCCCGATCAACTTAATAGAATGGAATAAGCCGAAGACCGGGGCCAACGTTGGAGCTAGTTATGTCGATGAAAGATTGAAAAAAATTCTTTGCGAAACGCTATGGCAAAATTTCAGCGTAGCGGAAGATAAGAAGAAGAAAGTCGAGAAGTGGGCTTTGAAGAAGATGGCCACACAATTCCAGAGGTGGAAGAAAGAACTGTGGAAGAAATATCAGAAAGAAGATCCAGTTTTCACTGGGAACCTAGTGAAGATAAGAGACGCTTGGGATGATTTTAAGGCGTACAAGAAATCAGGTGTCTTTGCATCCCGATCGGCCAAAAATTCGGAGAATGCGAAGAAGAAGAAATATCACCATATTTTGGGGTCAGGTGGCTACATGACTGCCCTGCCTAGGTGGCGAAGCTATGAAAATGCGCTTGTGAAAAGAGGTATCATTCCACAGACACATGACTGGCCCGATAGGTCCAAGTTCTGGTTGTTCGCGCATGGGGCAACGTTGGACGCTGAGACTGGGATGATTGTTGCTCAGGGACCATGGTCGGAAAAAATAACAACAGTCGTAGCAGAACTAGAGAAGGCAATAGAAGCTGTTCGAAAAGGAACTTTTGTTCCCGATAGAGAGAACGACGAGCTGACGAGGGCACTCGGGAACCCCGAAAAGTGGGGACGAACACGAGGCTTTGGAGCGGATACCCCGTGGAGCCAAGGGTTTGCAGCGGACATTGCCACTTACAGAAGCCGTGATAGAAGCAAGAAAAAGACGAGTGAACGGATATCGACATTAGAAGAAAAGGTGGATTTTCTCTTGAAGAAAGGGGGACACCCTCTACCTGACACTGAAGAGGTGGTAGAACATCGTCCTGCACCTGATCAGCTGCAAATAGAAGACGATCATGCCGTCCCATCTCAGCATAGAAGCAGCGTGGGTTCCACGCACCTGCAGCTAGAAGACGGTCGTGCAGTCGAACCGTCGGCGCCTCACTACCCCGTGGATGATATCACGGAGAAGACAAACTGTGAGATACATATGCCAATGGGGAACATATCCTTCAGGGTGGCGTCAGGCTATGCTTTACCGAATCAACCTGGAGCAACCTACCATGGTGGTCAGATTCCAGCATCCATGCTCGTATCGGGTTGTCAACAATTACGCCGGGATGCCATTCAATTGAGCTCAGTATTCCTGGAGGTGAGGGCGAGAAGACACTGGGAGAAATGGAGCTTGGTATCATCTTGTGGAATAAGAAACACATCGTGTTCCCTAACTCGGCGCCAAGGCCACCGACTCCTCCAGGTACGAATGCACCATACCTCCATCAATTACTGAATGTTGCACCACATGTTATCTTATTTTTAATAGTTTTTTCACTTTCGTACAGAGAATGCACGACCTCCAAGTCCACCCCCCAACGAACCTCCAAGTCCACCCCACAACGAAGATTGGCCGGAGCCCGAGGCCGAGGGTCCATCGCCCGTGCATCCCGTGAGCCGACGGATGCGCCCACTACGGGTACGACAAAGCGGAAGCTGCAGTTCAGAAGAAACGGGACTCCTCCCAAGAAGAGACCAAGGAAATCCAAGAAAGTCAAGAGTCCCCCGAAGTTACCAGGCTTGATGACTGAGGAGGAACTAACCAATGCAGTGGCATCCAAAACCAAGGCATGGTTCGCACAGTTTCCCCAGAAGCCCCTCCAGACGTCTGGAAGGAAACTCTGAAGGACATCCCAAAGTGGAAAATTGAGCGGACCATCGACAACTTATATTATCCTGCACCGCCGCCACCGCCGCCCCTTTCAGACTATGAACGGTATATTGAAAAGAAGCACGCCGCACAGATGAAGCAGGCGGAGCAGACGAAATGCGGGAAACAAGTTCCCCAGCTCGGACAACAAGAAGCACAGTCAGTTGGCCCGCTCAAGGTCTTATCTGACGCGGCTTCAGTGTCCTGTCCACGCATGGGCGACGTGGGTTACGCTATTGCTGATGTGGTATATAAATACAAGCCCGGGCACCCTCTGGTCGAAGATCCTACTGCTCTAACAACCCAACTACGGAGTTTACATGATTGGTACTTGGAGGCCGCAAGGCAGGAGAGAGACTGTATCATGGCTCAAATTCAGGATCAACACTACTTCGGAGATTACGGTGTGGAGCTTGGGTTCGATGATTTCTTCCAGATGTACAATCAACGTGCCCTCGACAAGTCTATCCTCAGCTGCTACTGTTTGTAAGTGATTTATTTGTGTAATTTAATTATTTAGTTAAGCTCGCGTTCGTTGCCCGTATAATTATCACTGACGACATTCTTTTTGTACGCTACTATGCAGAATGAAGATTCGTGAATGCAGACTGGCAGGAATCTGGGACTTTGGGTTCATTGACCCGTATTCGTATCATCAAACCACAGTAGAAACGTTCAACAAGACTACACCGGATGATTTGCTAAGGTTTTTGAAGCGACAAAATACCAAAAAAGAAATACTTTGGCCCTACGGATTCAGGTGAGTGTTACTGTCTTGTAGACATTCCATTTTGCTTACCTGATGTTAAGTGTAATTGATGAGTATGCATGACTGCGTGTGTACACGTGCGCAGCGGCCACTTCATATTGTTCATCATTAGAATCGATAGAGGACAAGTTGAAGTCTGGGACTCGTTAAACTGGGGCGCTGACAGATGGAAGAGCGCGCGTCAGATGCTTCAAAAGTATATATATATCAGCCTCTTTCGTTCATCGGCCTCTTTTTTGTTCATTCCCTGATATCAAGTAAGTAATAATTAACTCTTCTATTCATTTTTCTTTTGTCGCCCAGGGTTTGGCAAATGTTCATCAAGGAAGAACCCGGTACATGGCAGACAAGCTCAACTTTCAGATTAACACAGTAAGTAGTACTACGTACCCTGATTTAAATACCATTACCATTCTCTTGATTATTATTAATTTGACTGAATTATGTTTCTCGTATATAGAAAGTCCCGCAACAACCACAGAGAACTGATTATTGTGGATACTACGTCTGCGAGTTCATTCACAGGAAGATCAATGAGAAATCCCGTACTACCAGAACTCTAGAGGTACGTAACCGGATCTTCACAACTTTATTTATGTTGCCATTAATTATGTTTACTTTTGTTCATAACTTAATTGTTTTCATCTACTTCTTTTCAAGATGGCACGAAAGCGGGCGCAGCTCAAACCAATCGACCGTTGCAAGGCTATTGCAGAGGAATTGGCAGGATTTCTTCTCACGCAAGTCATAGCAGAAGACGGAGAATTTTTCCATCCTATGAACCAATTATAGCCAGCTCACTTCTCTATGCAAGTATACAACTATTCAAAACGAACCTCAGATTATGTAATTATCGGTCGATTACTTCGTGTTACATGTATATATATATGTACTACTATTTGGTGCATCAACATTTAACCGCAAACAGAAACGGAAACACGTAAACGGAAACCCTGAAAATACGGAACACGCCCTAAACCCTAAACCCTAAATACGGAATTGGAAACCCTGAAAAGAAAAAAGAAAAAAAAGAGAAAAAAAAACTTTAGGACCGGTTGGTATTACCAACCGGTTCTAAAGGTCCTCCGTCTGCGCGCTCTCTTCGGCGCCCACGTGGAGGCCTTTAGAACTGGTTGGTGACTGACCGGTTCTAAAGGGGGGGGGGGGGGGGGCTTTAGTCCCGGATACGTAGCACCGGTTTTGTATCCGAGTCCAAAGGCCCTTACAAACCGGTGCTACTGGCCTGTTCTCCACCAGTGCTTGTGGTCGTGGGTGCCATCCCAACCACCAATAGGACCACGGCGACTACCTTCCGCAAGCTCGCCGTCGACACGAAGGACGCGCTCTCCTTCGTACTCCGTGGCAGGCAGCGGTACGGGACATGGCGGCGAGACGATGCGTGCCCTAGCGGCGCATGTATGGTTGTTGAGCGGCCACACAGCGACGGGCTTCGTGTCCGTGGGTAAAGGACTACCGGATCTGCGAGAATGGCTCGCCAGAGTGAGTTCGCTGGTGCGGACGCGGGAGATAAATTGCGGCGACATAGGGGAAACGAGGATTGTGACCTGAGAAGCCTCCTCTGAGCGGTACAAATAGCGGCCATGGGGTGGGATTTAAGGGCCACTGATAACAGTTTTCAGGCCGCGTCTGGTCCAGGGAAAAAAAACACGCTGAGGCTGTATAACCATCAAGTTTTTCCAGTTCCGCCCAGTTTGCACAACTAGAGTTGCTCAAGTTGAAAAAACACATTAAATTTTTCTGCAAACAATTTCTTTTTTTTTCTCCAAAAAATAGATTAATGGCTATTTTTTTCGGCTGTCTCGGCTCTGCTGAACGAGAGCGGGCATTGCAACTCTCACATGCAGCATAAATTCGCATCATAAAATGCGCATAACTCTGGATCGATGAGGGAGGCTTGTTTTGAACACGGCGATAGATGGTTTGATTACACTATGTAACAAATATATTCAATTACCAGTAAAAAAAATTGTACACAACCACTATATGCGTGGAATAAACGTCTCTTCAAAAGAAAGGACCAAAATAACCATTCTCCTGAAGAAATTGATGCCACAACTATCATCGACGCCGAGTGTGCCTTTCTAGGAGCACGTCCATCACTTTACCAGAGCTCCTTTCTGGGAGCATGTCCATCACTTGAGATTTCGACACCCGAGGTCACGTTTTCTCGCTTGCACCGAGCCATTTTTTCAGAAGCTCGAGCACATTCTCATCACACAGAAGCCCTCGGTGGTCTGCCCTGACACCAACCCTTTCTTTCGCCGTGAAACCATCATCCTGTCAACGAAATATAGCCCCATAAGAACGTGGGAGGATGTACAATCCAAGATTGCAAATCACTAAATCGGGCACAATAAGGCGTGCATAGTGTAACCACCACTGCCAGGACATGGTAGACGATTATTAGTTGGCTAGTAAAGTCAGTATAGTGCACCAAAGCTTCTGCTTCAGGTAGTAGGTACTAGACTGTTGACATGCTTCACTATGTAGGAAAGAATGGCTACCATGGCTGATTCGACGGGAACTGTGCAATCTCCATCAACATAGGTGTATGCAGGCTGACAATTGGACATCGTGTTATTACTGTAAACAAAACATTCATTGCATGTTTACAGCAAGAACATGTCAAATTTTGAGTAAAAGAGTACAGTACCACTGTGCGGCACACTTCTGACAGATCTCCGATTGGAGAGCTTTCAGATCCATAGCTGTGCCAAAAAGAACGCGAGGAGGAATGAAACTCAGTGTATTCTTTATCAGATTCATCATCTTCTGAATTTATCGAAGAAAAAACAGCTCTACGTTATCGTTACAAAAGAAAAAGAAAAAGAAAAAGAACTATAAGCTGATAGCTCTACTTAGGAACTTGGAAGACTAAGCAGACTACAGTAAGGCAAACATCAACAGGAAACTGGTTCATTTATGTCCAAGCATATAAGCTGCTGTATATAAACAGCTAAAGTAATAATCAGTGCTAGAGTTATAACCTTAACGTTGAACAGTGATAAGGTTACTGCCAAAAATAATAATAAATGAATCTCACACATTTTTCTAGATCAGTATAAAAAGATCAATGATGCTAGTATTAGTTGCCATCATAATACTTACCAGACATCATATGGTGTTTCATAGGATGTTCCATATATGCTATAAAAACTCACAGTATCTGGTAGTTCAGCATTTTCGAGAATACGACGAGTCTCAGTCGCCCATTCGAAGATGGCCATATTGAATGGTAGTGCAATTGTCTTCCCATTATACTTAAGCTATATACAGATGAAATAATAGCATGAAGTATCAATCAAGTAGCTAACCAAGAGTCAACAAAGTAATTAAACTATTATACAGATCTTTATGCAAGGGTCAGGTGAAGATCTGCAATTTCAAAAACTTAAATGTAAGGAAATGTTTTTTTGAGAATATACAAGGAAACATGACAATGTCTAAATAGTTCATTGCACTTTTTAGGTTAAACACACCATAACAATCAAGAGGCAACATGCATAGAAGGTGGGATCAGGCATGAAGCTCATAGTCTCAGCTGGTGAACTTCCCCTACCCACAATCAATAATGCAATAAACTCCTTTGCAATGGACATTCAAAGTAAAGAAGTTCTGGAATTCACAAATAATGTGTACACTGAAATTAATGTACTATACAGTGTTCAGGCAGTTTTCATGTGTCATACAACAAAGCCTTCTGTAAGCTCTATCAACATGTTTTCTGTCTCCAGTAGATGAGCTTGTTTTTTTTTTTTTGAACTTTTAAAACCTCTTATATAAATAGGAGCAAACAAGCCGCCTCATTAAAAACCTTCCAGTCCCACTCGGTACCCTGGTAAGCAAAAGAGTGCGTCCAAAAACCTGCCGCCCAACACAGTTACATCTTCAACCAGTTGTGGTACAAGAAACATAGGCGGATCGTCTAACCAAACATTATGCTCTAAATCCTCCATACTGTGAGCTATCATATGAGCCGCCTTGTTCCCTTCTCGCGGGCAGTGAGAGATGCGTGTCGAACTGAACCCTGCCATGATTTGCCGGCACTCATCTAAAAACGCCGTTCCCGCTAGTCTGTAATGCAATGGCTCCGTCAATGCTTGGACCACTTCGAGGCAATCAGATTCTACATATATTTGAGAACAACCCACACGTTCTGCCAGTCGTAGGCCATATCTGACTGATTGGGATTCTGCCGTTGTGACGTCTATCACCCTGTCCAGACGTAGTCGACAAGGCCCCAAGAATTGGCCTCCCGCATCTCTAATGATGCACCTGGATGTTGCACTCCTCGTTTGCAAATTGACCGCTGCATCAGTATTCAATTTAACCATACCTGCAGGCGGTTTTACCCATCCGTTTTTTGGTCTCCACTCCTTATTCTTCGTCAACTTGTTCTGATTTGCCACCATAGCTTTAATAGATAGAGCCATGCGCGTTGCCGTCGGAGCGGTTCCCATGTTTTTCAGCTCCCGGCGCCGCCACCAGATAAACCATGATGCTGTCGCGATTATCTCTTTCAGAGGTAGATTTCCAACATTCGACCCGTGCTCTTGCTGCCTTGACAATAAATACTCTAGCACTGCACTTCCCGCTCTGTCAATTTGCGTAGCCTCTATGATCTCCCGCCCAATACCGAGTGCTTTCCACACTTCCTTGGCTTTATCACATGTGAATAACATATGTGTTAGATCCTCCACCCCCATCGTGCATACAGGGCATTGGCCACCCCTCTCCACATGTCGTGCCGCCAGTACACACATACATGGAATAATACCCCGTAAAGCCCTCCATACGAATATCTTAATTTTTGCTGGCACATTGAGCTTCTAAATTTGTTTCCAAATAGGGTTCAGCTGTGAACTTTCAGGTGAGCCCCTCCTCCCTTGTCGACTCGCAAACTGGTGGTTCCATTCCGTGTGATATGCCGATCTTACTGAGAACAACCCGTTCTTGTTAAAACGCCATGCCACTTCGTTGTCCGTCTCCCAAGGTGACAATGGGCACTAGTGGAAACAGGGCCATTTGTCCCGGGTCGTAAGGGCCAGTTGTCCCGGTTGTGCAACCGGGATGGGCTAGCCGGGACAAATGGCCCTCCCCCATTGGTCCAGGTTGTGCCAGGACCCGGGATGGTAAGGATGGCCCACGTGGCGAACCTGGGCCAGGGGACGGCCAGGGAGTTCGTCCCGGTTCGTTTTAGGGACCGGGATGGATACTTTTTTGAAAAAAAATATATATCCCGCCAATTTTCCCCTGCCGCGGCAGGTTTTTTTCGTTTCGTTTTTTGTCCTCCTGTCTCGCAATCCCCAACCGGCCTCCCCTTCCCCAACCGCGTCCAGGCCCACGTCTTTAATTAAGCCCACTGGCCACATTTTTGGTCAAAAGGGCCCACTGGCCCGCGTCTTTTATTATATTCGGTCAACGGTTCGCAGGGGTCGAAAGGGGCCACTGGCCAGCGGCCTAGTGGCTGGCTCGCCCGGTCCCTTAAATTAAGACCACAGGGACGGTCAAAGGGCCCACTGTCTCCTCGTCTTCCCGTCCCCCTCCACTTCCCCACGCGCGCGTGCCCAGCTGCAACCGCCGCCACGCCTCGGCTCCCGCCCCGCATTCATGGCCGCCTGCAACCGCCGCCACGTTCCGGCCGCCGGTTGGCATGCCAGCCTCCCCCGGGTCCTTTATAAAGGGCCCCCGCCGCCCGTACAGCCCATCCACCCCGGCCGCGCCCCAGCCAAAGCAACCCTAGCCACCATGTCCCGCTGGTTCTCGAGCGGCAAGCGCCCCCGGAACGACCACGAGGCCGGGTCCTCGAGCGGCGCGCGCTCCGCCGTTCCACCGCCGCCGGCGGAGGCCTTCGGCTTCGGCCCGGGAGGCATCCGCATCGGCGGGCAGCCGCGCGTCCCCGCTCCGCCTCCGGCGTCACGCGCGCCGCCCCGCGGCGCGCCCAAGGGCAAGCGCTTCCGCCGGTACGTCCGGAAGTAGGAGCCCGAGTGGCACTGGGAACGCCGCACGCCGGTGTTCTGGCCGGACGTCCACCTTCCGGACGGCTGGCACTTGAACCCGCAGCGCATTCCCGTGCCGCCGGCCCCGTCCAGCAGAGAGGCCCTGGGCGAGGAGATCGACCGCCGGCGCGCGCTCCTGCCGGCCCGCCTCCTTAGGGACCGCGCCACCTGGCTCCAGCAGGAGCACGAGCAGCGCCGCCGCTCCTACATCCCCACAGCCGAGGAGGTGAGCACCGAAGACTACCCCGCGCCACCGCCGGGGAGGGAGCCGGAGCTTTGGCTCCTTGTGGACGACGGCGACGCCATCCCCGAGGACGACGACCCCGAGCTCCGTGACAGCATGGAGGAGGCCTTCGAGGCCTCCCGCCGCTCCCTCATCGAGGACAAGGTCAAGCGGTGGGAGGCGGTCCTGGCCGCCGCTGCCGCCGATGCCAACGCCATGCCGCCGCCTCCGCCCCCTTCGGCGCCTGCCCCTTGGTGGCAGGTAATGAACGCCGAGCTGAAGGCGTCCGAGGACCAGCCGCCGCCACAGCCGCTGCCCCCCGGCCTGGAGTACGGGATGACCTGGGCCTGGACCGGCGGCGTATGGTCGCCGGAGAAGGAGGAGCTGCCCCCGCCACCGCCGCCGCCGCAGGAGGTGCTGCCCCCGCCACCGCCGTACGCGCCCCCGATGCCTCCGCAGCCCCCGGCGGGCCCGCCCCAGCCGCCTGCCCACCTGTGGCAGCCACCCCCTACCAGTGCATCTCCTCCGACGAGGAGGAGTAGGTCGGCGCCGGTGCGCCCCCCCTAGACTAAGCTACCCACCACCCCCCAAGAAAACGGCCGGCCGCCCGTGGCCGCGCCGCCGCCCCCTATATGCAAGCACGGCCGGTCGCCTATGACCGCGCCGCCCCCTATATGTAAGCACGGCCGGCCGCCTGTGGCCGCGCCGCCCCCCTATATATGTAAGCAAGGCCCCTGGGCCGTTTTTTTAATATATGTTTGTGTCCTAGTCTAACGTGTCCCTAGCTCAACCCCGCCGGCGGACCGCCGGCGGGATCTTTCTACTCGTTCCCGCCGCCGGCAGGGCTTCGCCAAGCCATGTCCGCTGTCCTGGGTGTTCGCTCGGCCTGGAGAGAGAGCCGAGATATTTATACACCTGGGCCTCTAGTCCCGGCCCGTGCCACCAACCGGGACTAGAGCCCCTTTGGTCCCGGTTGGTACCACGGGCCGGGACCAAAAACTAATTTCGAATTTCGGTGGCACCCTGCGCGCCCAAAATTTTTTAGCGCCAAAATTTGAAAATGGTTAAGTTTGCACATTAACAACTTCTATATACTTTCGAATCTGACAAAAATTCCAACATGAAAAATGCTATAATTTGCATAACTAATTTAAATCCATTTTTCGTTTAACTAAATAATTATTCTAACTATTGAAACTATTAATTATTTTAACATTTGTATATAATTTGAATATAAAAATGTTACAATTTTTGTTTTCTCTCATGATCTTCCGAGTTAGTCCAGAGCATACAAGGCATCCCGGGTGATTTATATAAAGTTCGACAAAGCGAGTTGTACCTTATTGACACGGTGAATTTGAGATCTTCGTCTACAACAGAAAAACCATAGTTTTCCTTCGAAGGTTTACTCTGCGCATCCACACGTATTTTCCCTTTATCCCGACCCCCGCTTGAAAACATAGTAACTTCCGTGTGCGCGGCAAGCCGCAGCGGGAGCAGCAGACTTAAAGCAGAGACGGGCGGTCGGGCGGGGGAGACCGCGCCGTTGCTGTCACGCTTTCCTCTCCTCTGCTCGTCCGCCGTCGCCGTCGCGCTCCCCTCCGCCTTCAACATTTGGGATCTTTGTTTTTCAGTTAGACGTTTCTCCTCCAAAAATTTATCATATCTGTTAAAGAAGTACCGAAGCTCTATTTCTGTTTTAAGGATATCTGTCAGGATGGTATCCCTGCTATCACTTCGAAGTGTTCCTGCAATATCTGCGCAGAATATATGACACCCATAAGGCAAAGCCCATCTTTCTCTATCCTCATACAATCTACTTAGCCACTCGTTATCCTTCAGATTGTACTTCGCCAAGACCTACTAAAATCATGAGCGAAAGTTTCCGAACAGTGGAATATATCCCTTAATACTTTATTACACATCACCAACAGACGGAGGAGAGAGAAACAGAAAAGTGGGTGGGTGTGCCGCTGGTTGGAATAATAATGAAGTCAGGCTGGTCATAGTTGTCAAGCACTCAATGCTTGCCAGCTTTTGACCGATCAATACAAATTATTGATCAAACTTGCACCTACTCCATTCATAATCACAGAATATGTATAAATATCATTTTAGCTAACAAAATCTCGTTCATACTACGTTATAAGAACTATGATCATGTATTCCACGTTTATTATTACACATCACCAACAACATCCCTATCTAGTCTTCTGAATTTTCTTTCGTGTCCCTTGCTTATGATCGCTTCGGCCGTAACCATGGAGCATCTTCATTATTTAACGGGATGGTGGGGTCATCTTTCACTGTGAAGGGTGGAATTTCAACAAACTTATTATAATCTTCTGACATGTCTGTCGTGTCCTCGATTCCCACGATGTTTCTTTTCCCTGAGAGAATTATGTGACGCTTCGGCTCATCGTATGATGAATTTGTTTCCTTATTTTTTCTTTTCTTCGGTCTGGAAGACATGTCCTTCACATAGAAGACCTGAGCCACATCATTGGCTAGGACGAATGGTTCGTCATTGTAACCAATATTGTTGAGATCCACTGTTGTCATTCCATAAAGCGGGTCTACCTTTACCCCTTCTACATTCAGGTTGACCCATTTGCACTTGAACAAAGGGACCTTAAAAGAAGGTCCATAGTCAAGTTCCCATATCTCCTCTATGTAACCATAGTATGTGTCATTTTTTCCATTCTCGTTTGTTGTATCAAAGCGGACACCACTGTTTTGGTTGGTGCTCTTCTTATCTTGGGAGCTCGTGTAAAATGTATTCCCATTTATCTTGTACCCTTGAAAACTCCCAATAGTCGAAGATGGTGACCCTGCCAACATGTATAGCTGATCTTCAACAGTGGTGTCATTTACAAGATGTGTTTGCAACCAACTTCCGAAAGTCTCCATGTGTTCGCGTTTAATCCATGAGTCATCCTTCCCCGGGTTTGCAGACCGTACAATATTCTTGTGTTCCTCGAGATACGTAGCCATGAACATAGAATTTTGTAGAACTGTGTAGTGTGCCTTGGTCAAAGAATGCCCGTCCCTAGGTATCATTGTTTTCTTTCCCAGCGTTCCTTTTCCCCTCAGTCTCCCCTCATGATGCGATTCAGGAACACCAATTGTCTTAAGGTCAGGAATAAAGTCAACACAGAACCCAATGACCTCCTCTGTTCCATAGCCCTTCGAGATGCTTCCTTCTGGCCTAGCACGGTTATGAACATATTTCTTCAAGACTCCCATGAACCTCTCAAAGGGGAACATATTGTGTAGAAATACCGGACCAAGAATATGAATCTCTTCACATAGGTGAACCAGGAGATGAGTCATAATGTTGAAGAAGGATGGTGGGAACACCAACTCAAAACTAACAAGACACTGGACCACATCCCTCTGTAATCTTGTCAGACTTTCTGGATCGATTGACTTCTGAGATATTGCGTTCATGAATGCACATAGCTTCACAATGGGTACTCGAACATTTTCCGGTAGAAGCCCCCTCAATGCAATCGGAAGCAACTGCGTCATAATCACGTGGCAGTCATGAGACTTCAGGTTTTGGAATTTTTTCTCTGCCATGTTTATTATCCCCTTTATATTCGACGAGAAGCCAGACAGAACCTTGATACTGTAAAGGACTTCAAAGAATATTTCCTTCTCTGCTTTAGTAAGAGCGTAGCTGCTTAAGTAATGGCGCCTATCTGTGTGTTTGTTGCTTGGGTCTTTCATACGTTGCTGGTCCTCCCGTGCTTCTGGCGTATCTTTGGACTTCCCATACACGCCCAGGAAGCATAGCAGATTGACACAAAGATTCTTTGTCACGTGCATCACGTCGATCGAAGACCGGACCTCTAAAACTTTCCAATAGGGTAGCTCCCAAAATATAGATTTCTTCTTCCACATGGGTGCGCGCTTATCAGGGCCGTACGGAACTGGTTGGCTGCCAGCAGCCTTACCAAAGATTACTTCTAGGTCCTTGACCATATCGAATATATCATTACCACTACGCAGCTCAGGCTTCTTCCGGTTATCTGCCTCACCTCTGAAATGCTTCCCTCCTTTCTTTCTTACGGGATGCTTGATCGGAAGAAATCTACGATGCCCCAGGTATACAACCTTTTTACATTTATCCAAAAAAACACTGTCAGTATTATCTAAACAGTGTGTGCATGCATTGTATCCCTTGTTTGTATGTCCGGAAATGTTACTAAGAGCAGGCCAATCATTGATGGTTACGAAAAGCAACGCCCGTAGGTCAAATGGTTTTTGTTCGTTCTCATCCCACACACGTACACCTGGTTTGCCCCACAATTGTAAGAGTTCTTCCACTAATGGCCTTAGATACACATCAATGTCGTTGCCAGGCTGCCTCGGGCCTTGGATGAGAACTGGCATCATAATGAACTTGCGCTTCATGCACAACCAAGGAGGAAGGTTGTACATACATAGAGTTACAGGCCAAGTGCTATGACTGGAGCTCTGCTCCCCAAAAGGATTAAAGCCATCTGTACTTAGACCAAACCATAAGTTTCTCGCCTCTCCTGCAAAGTCTGGGAAGTCTCTCTCGATCTTTCTCCACTGCGATCCATCGGCGGGGTGCCTTAACTTTCCGTCTTTCTTACGGTCTTCTTTGTGCCATCGCAACAACCTAGCATGCTCTTTGTTTCTAAACAGACGTTTCAGCCGTGGTATTATAGGAGCATACCACATCACCTTAGCAGGAACCCTCTTACGCGGGGGCTCGCCGTCAACATCACCAGGGTCATCTGCTCTGATCTTATACCGAAGTGCAGTGCATATCGGACATTCATCCAAATTCTCGTACTTCTCACCGCGGAAGAGGATGCAGTCATTAATGCATGCATGTATCTTCTGCACATCTAATCCTAGAGGACAGAGAGCTTTCTTTGCTTCGTACGTACTCTCAGGCAATTCGTTATCCTTTGGAAGTTTTGGCTTCATTAGTTGAAGTAAACTCTCAAATGCCTTGTCAGTCACACCGTTCTGTGCCTTCCATTTCAGCAACTCCAGTGTGGTACCGAGCTTTGTGCTACCATCTTCGCAATTTGGGTACAACAATTTTTTGTGATCCTGTAACATGTTGTCCAGCTTCAACCTCTCCAATTTGTTTTCACAGTCTTCCCTTGCATCAGCAATAACTCGGCCAAGATCATCATCGGGCTCTTCTGATGCCTGTTCTTGATCACCTCCTTCTTCTCCATTCTCTTCCATTGCAGTATCGTCGTATTCAGGGAACAAAGGATCTTCTTCTTCTTCATCGTCTTCCATCACAACCCCTCTTTCTCCATGCTTCGTCCAGTAATTATAGCTGGGCATGAAACCTCTCCGAAGTAGATGGCCGTGAATGATTCTTTCGGAAGAGTGCTCTCTGACGTTCCGACAATCAACACATGGGCAACACATGAAGCCATTATCTTTGTTCGCCTGAGCTACAGCAAGAAATGCATTCAGGCCTGCCATATACTCGGAAGTGCGTCGGTCACCATACATCCATCGCTGCCGTGCATCCAGCTGCATCGTATAATTAAGTTTATCAAAATACATTACAATAACATATTAATACGACAAATACTACTTTTTATGTATCAGTTACAGATGAAAAAGATAAGTTTGTTAACCTCGGCCGAAGATACCATTTTCAGTGAGCTTATGTGCGGCTCGGGAATTTCGTCGAACACCTCGTGTGCATAGTAAAATAAAACACACTAACACCACACTCTCTCACACCTCCAAGCAAAAGAAAAAGATGGAAGGGGGGAGGGGCTGGGGCAGTATATATAGGGGAAGGGGGGCATTGGTCCCGGTTTGTGGACTGAACCGGGACAAATGTTCATGCGCGTGCCACGTGGCATGTGGCTAGGCATTGGTCCCGGTCCGTGGCACGAGCCGGGACCGATATGTCCCCCACGAACCGGGACCAATGCCCCCAGGCGATTCCTGTTGCCCCGGGCACACGAACCGGGACCAAAGCATGGCATTTGTCCCGGATTCGGTTGCAACCGGGACAGCTGCCCCCTGGCCCCCTGGACGAGAGGGGTTGTTTCCACTAGTGGGGATTTCCGAAATCCTGTGCACATCAATAGGAAAAAAATTATCTTCTAACAATTGTTGGTCCCAACTGTTAGTGACTGGATTAATTAGCTCCTCCACTTTGTTCAGTAACACACTCCCCCGGGGTGTCAATATCTTGCCATCAAAACTGTTCGGGAGCCATGCATCTGTCCAAATGTTAATATCCGCACCATTGCCTACCCTCCAAATATACCCACGTTTAAACGTTTCCATACCTGCCATCAAACTTTGCCAGGTAAACGATGCCCCTTTTTTCAATTTAGTGTGCAATAGGTCACCTGATGGGAAGTATTTTGCTTTGAGTACCTTTGCACATAGAGAATCTGGATCAGCAAGTAACCTCCATATTTGTTTAGCAAGCATAGCTAAATTGAAGCAATGTAGATCGCGGAAACCCATACCCCCTTACTCTTGGGGGTACACATCTTCCACCAGGATAACCAATGCATGCATTTTTTCCCATTCTTCTCACCCCGCCAGAATCTTGCAATAGCCGTTGATATCCCTTTGCAGATCCCTTTAGGTATTTTAAATACTGACATTGCATATGTCGGTATTGCCTGAGCTACCGCTTTTAGAAGAATTTCCTTGCCTCCAGTTGATAGATTCTTCTCGTTCCATCCTTCTATAATTTTGCATACCCTGTCCACCAAATACTGGAAACAGTCTGTCTTCTCCACTCCAACCTGACTCGGGAGTCCCAAATATTTTCCCCCTAGAGCCTCGGAGTCTATATTTAAAATTGAACATATTGCCTCCTTTTCTGCCGCTGCCGTATTGGGACTAAAGAAAATATTGGAATTTGGGTCGCTCACCATCTGTCCCGAGCTTGCACAGTCCATATCGAGCACTCTCCGAAGTGTGGTCGCGTTTGCCGTATCTGCCTTCATCAGAATCAGGGAATCGTCGGCGAAAAATAAATGTGATACCGATGGTGCGTCGCGGCACACCCTGACACCTTGTAAGCTTCCACTCTCTTCTTCATGAGCCAATAAACTGGACAGTCCCTCCGCACATATCAAGAATAAGTATGGCGAGAGCGGATCCCCCTGCCGTAGTCCTCTAGATGGTGTGAACTCCTCCGTCTCATCAGAATTAAACGATACCCTGTAATTAACCGTAGTTACACAATTCATAATAAGATTTATCCAACGTTGATCAAAACCAAACCTTGTCATCATGTCTCGCAAAAAGCCCCACTCCACGCGATCATACGCCTTGTGCATGTCTAGTTTAACCGCACAGTAGCCCTCCTTTCCTTTTCTTCTCCCCTTGAGCGCATGCAAACACTCGTACGCCACGAGTACATTATCGGTGATTAGTCGCCCCGGGACAAAAGCGCTCTGGTTCAAACTTATAATCTCCGGAAGTAGACTTTTCAGTCTGTTTGCTAATTTTTTTGAAATAATCTTGTAGAGGACATTGCATAAGCTGATCGGTCGAAATTGAGTAATTAGTTCGGGATCATTCAACTTTGGTATTAGAACAATAGCAGTCTCGTTCCATCCCGTTGGAATAATTCCCGAACTGAGAGCCTCTAGAACCTCCTTTGTCACATGATCTCCAATAAAAGTCCAAAACTTCTTGAAAAAGATGGCATGCATCCCATCCGTACCTGGTGCTTTAAAATCTCCTATCGAGTCCAAGGCCTTTTTTACTTCCTCTTCCGTGAATGGAGCTAGCAATCGGGTGTTCATCTCACTTGTTACCTTCGGCTTCACCTTATTTAGTAGCTCTCCGTTTGTTTCTTGCACATCGGAGGTGAATAACCCTGCAAAATAATTTTTAATCACTGGTTTTAGTAAATTGTTCCCCTCACGCCAGCTGCCATCTTCCGCCTTTAATTTAACAATCATATTTCTCTTTTTCCGGGCTTTTGCAAAATTGTGAAAGTATGAGGAATTTCTATCCCCATGCAATAACCAATTAGCTCTACTCCTTTGCATCCTGTAAATCTCCTCTTGCTCTAAAACCTTCTCAATATCATTAGTTAGTTCCTCCTGTTTCTGAACATTCTCCTCTGTCGTATCGAGTCGTAATACAAACTCAAGCTGTCTTGAAAGTTCCCAAATTTTTTTCCTTGGTTTTTTAAGGACCGACCGGTCCCACACATGCAGCGACTCCCTGACTTCCTCCACTGCGTGTGCTACCTTCCCCTCGTTACCGCGCATACCCTTCTCCCAAGCTTCCCGAACCACCTCTCCAACTCCCTCCTCTTTTAGCCATTTTGCTTCGAAACGTTTCCTGTGTATAGCTCCCGACATTGCTGTCTCTCTGTAATACTCTGTATCGAGGAGGATCAATCGGTGGTCTGATCTTCTCATCTCCATATTTTGAAGGCATGCATAGGGAAAAGTTGTAGCCCACTCTTCATTCGCGCACGCCCTGTCCAATCTTTCCCTAATTCCCGGTCCGTTTCTGCTTTTTTTCCTGCGCCATGTGAAAATATCTCCCGTGTACCCAACGTCCTCCAAGCCACAATCCGTGAGGGCTTCCCTAAATGCTTGCATGTACTGCAAAGGTCTTGGGTTGCCTCCCTCCTTCTCGTGGTTGTATAAGATCTCATTCCAGTCCCCCATCACAAGCCAACATCTTTGTGCTAGTCCATATAATTGTCTGAGCCTTTCCCAAGTTTTGAATTTGTTAGCCCAAGCGGGCTTCCCATAAATACCAGTCAACCGCCATTCCTCATCACCTCTTCCTTTATTAATCACTACATCAATATAATTCTGATGGATAGCTTGAAGATCAATGTTCACTCCTCTTTTCCATAGCAGTAGCAATCCCCCACTTCGCCCATCACTTTCAGAACACAGAGCCCCCCATATTCAGTTTCAGCCGCATCCTCTCTCCCCCCTCCACTCTGTCCAGATGGGTTTCCGATAAGAAAATCACATCTGGATCACACCGCCCCAGGATATCCTGGAGCGCACGTACTGCCGCGGCGTTGCCAAGACCGCGGCAGTTTTTGCCTAGGATTTTCATTGCGACTGGCGGTACTCCTCTTGGGAGCCCGCCAATATATTCGGTGTCTTCCTCTCCATATCCTCCATTCTCTTTGTGCGTTTGTTACCTTTACTGTCTACCGAGCCGTAGCTCTCCTCCCCTTCCTCCAATTCAGTCTCCATATCCTCGCCCGGGTTGTGCTTTCTGTACTCAATTGCTAGAGGGTTTTCTCTTCTTTCCGATGGTATCATTGCCTCTTCACCCTCCCAAGCTAACCTCTTCTTTGCCTTGGCATCCTTCTCGCGTGCCATAGGGTCCGAGAGTTTACGTGGGCTCGTACCTGTATCTGCCAACTCCTCCTCGACCTGGTATTTGCTTGGTTCTTTGTCTTGGCCGAAACCCCTTCCTGTACCCCTACCTCTTCCAAACCCCGCGCCACGTCCACCCCTACTTCCTCCATAATTAGTAGCGCCTATACCTCGTGGTGGTGGATCGGCATGTAGCCAATCATGGAATTTAACATCCTTTTCATCATGAACTCCTCGCCCACACTCTTTCAGATCATGACCCAGTATTCCGCACACTTTACAAAAATCAGCTAGCTTCTCATACCTCAGTGCAAAGATTTTTCTCTCTCCCTTCCGGACAATTGAGACAAATCTCTCCAAAGGTTGGCAAACATTGTGAATCACCCTTGCTCTCACATAATTACCTCGGTTACCTTCCACTCGTATCATCACAGCTTTGAGTCCTTGCTTATCCAGAAGTTTCTTAATAATTTGTTCCTTGCAATATGCCTATGGTAACTCGTGAATTTGTACCCATATATCCATATCATTGATTTCAATTTCTTCAGCTCTAGAGAACCCATCATACTTTGCAAATAGAACAGCCCAATTTCTGAATAGCCCCGGTCCCTTCTCCATTACTCTCTCCCAATCGCCAAGACAGAAAACTTGGACGATAAACAGGTTTATTCCAATTGGTCTGAACCGAACATCTTTTGCTAGATTCCATGCCGCCCTCATCTCCCCAAAGAACGCTGCCTGACTAAATCCTTTGTTTGTCGCAATCCTCGCTAGGGATAGCCACTGGACACTTTCCTCAATATCTTGTTCCTCATCATCGATGACCACATCATTGTAGTCGTCCTCCTCAAGATCTAACTGTTCCAACATTGTCTCAATCGGAGTGGCCTTCCGAATCTTCGGACCGCTGTTTGTCGCCGAGCCTGCTTCCGACGTCGCCGCCATCTGCCAGAGCACCAGGTCCCCTAGCGCCCGCGTTTGCCTGTCCTCTTGTAGCCCCCGGCCGAGAGTATATCGACTCTACCCCCAACCCCGCTTCCGTTCTCTCCCCGATGATCGAGTTCGATCCTGATAGGGACTTCCGTCGGCAATCGCCTGCAGAAGGAAACAAACCCTAGTCGCCTAAGGGAAAAAACCCAACCCAGTAGATGAGCTTGTAAGTCCCTTATGCACCACGAACAAGTATAAACGACACAATTATATATAACATGTACAGTTTGAGTATGAATACCTCATTATTCTGTAAAGCTTCTTCAAACAGATAAACACAATCAGTTGATTCTTAGAGAACTAGCTCCGCTGTTCCATCCTTGTCAACATTCTTTCGCCAAACCTGAACTATTGGTTTTTCCTTCCACTTGAAGTTTGGATTTGGCAGCATTTCATAGATTGATGGGCACTCAACAAGCTACATAGAGAGAGGAGACGGATATAATTTTTAGATGGCATCGAATAGCAAGTGTACAGTAGCAAATATTGATGAATTCATGAAACTTATTTGCAACATGATCAAGAAATTACCAGTTGGTGCATCGTCCACGAGAAACAAAAAAGAAACTTTCAGAACCATAAACAAACTGTAGTCCGGTAAGTAGAGAATCATTTATGCATCCTGGAGCACTGCCAAGATATGAGAACTAATATAAGAAGTGTTATACTATCATAGGTCAGCAGTGGCAGATTACATCAATTAACTGGAAGTGCATTACCTTGAAATGGACAAGCAATGCAAATCCATCTACTGACATACTTTGAAAATATCTAGAAAAAACAAAAGGGGAAGGTTTGAATATATAAATTTTGGTTGCACGGACAAGGTGGCATATCAAAAAAGACAGCTCACATCATGATTCATAGACATGAAACAGCGCACTAGCAATCCTCCCATAGAATGTGAGATTATGTTAACTTTTTTCCCACCAGAGGCCTTATAAGCTGTCTCAAGTTTTGCTCTCAAACCAACCATTGCTTTGTCTATCCTGCCAGATAAAATCATTGTTACAGCACACTGCACTTGCGCAACAGTAAAATGAATTTACATTAATCCATTCATTCATTGATGCTGCTGACTAGAGTTAAATTAGAGCAAACAAACACACCTAAGAGTAAAATTAGAGCATTGTACCTGTTGCTCTGATGAAAATCATAGCCATATCCAAATAATGTTGTTCCTTTCTCGTATCCACAGTCAATGAGCATATCGATCATATCATGGAAGTGATACACCATAGTCATATGGAGCAGCTCTACAAAATGAAGTTAAAACACCAAGAGCACACAGAACATTAAAATTATGTTCTTTGGGAAACTGGTGGCATCAGAAAGATGATTCGCCTCTTCAATATTTGTATTGGACTATAGGATTAAATACCCACCATTAGAGTCGATCCATCCCATGAATACTCGAATGTAAAATCATCTGGTATCAACAGCTAAAATGCTATATTTTTTTGGAAATAGAGGTTCTCTATCAATTTCGGTACAACACAAAAATAGCGTTCCCCTTTACTTTTTACTCAATGGTAAGAGAATTCCACCTGAAAATGGAATAAATGTGAATACCAAGAACAATTATGCAGCATCAGCATGCCTTTCACTGATGGCCTATTTATTCCAAAACAAATCTCGTAGACATGGCTCGCAAGCATGTTAGAAACTTAACATGTCTTATCAAACTAGTAATGGACTGAATTGATGTCACGTGTTAGTTCATCAGCAAGAAACAATCATGAATCTGACAAGATTATCTGCAGCTTCGAAAACTCTGAACTCCAATCAATGTCTATAGTTTTTAAACCTTGCTAAAAAAAGTCTGTAGTTTTTAAACATGCTCTTGAACCTCAGTGAGTGTTCTCATCACGATCTGGCCGATTGATCTGAGGAATGGTGACCCAGTTACACGGTTGTAACTGGGAGTACTTCAATGGGTGGAAGAAGTGCCGAATTCTCTTCAGAACGTCATTCTTCCTTTTGTGCCCGAACTTTCGGTCATGTTGCTGTTTACAGAATTCAGATATAGTTCCTCATGGAAATGGCGAATACATAAGTTAAAGTTCTGCTGATAATACATCTATAATCATTGGATAATCACACTCTATCATTTGTTCTAGTGCAGCTCAGTCTGAACTCTGTAGTGCCTTTTTTTTGCTGTTGGATATCTAAAGTACATCGTCTACCAGTTGTCACCACTAGTACAGATCCCTTCATCAGTGGCGCACCAAAAAGAGATTCTGTGGCGCACCCCGGGGCCACAGGGGTGCGCCACAGAACACACGCCACAAAAATATTTTCGGTGGCGCACCAATCCCGTGCGCCATAGAAATAATGGATTCTGTGGCGCACCCAGCCCGTGCGCCACAGAAATAGTCGATTCGGTGGCGCATCCCCTCCTGGTGCGCCACAGAAACAGGTGCGCCACAGAATCTTCCAATGGTGCGCCATAGAAACATCTGCACAATTTCGAAATTTAAATTGTTTCTGTTATAAATACCAGGTATATTACAGAATTTATACAGTTTGAATACAGGCAGTGATATTTTCCAAATATATAAACATAGAAGTGATATTTGACAAAGATATAAGTCACACATTACTCGATAATAACATAATATACAATAGTGATACATAGTGTAAAAGAATCAATTTTTGTTCATCGAACATAGTGATACATAGTCAAACATCATCGAACATGCCACCACATAGTTCATCGAACATGTCACCACATAGTTACTCAATAAGGCCTAAGCTAAGATGAAATAGACTACAAGCACGGCGACGATGGTGAGCAAGAACGGTAGCTTGATGGAGGTCTTCATCTTGTTCTTCTGTTTCGACTGGTGGTCCCTCCACTTCGCAACCGCCTCGTGTCTAGTCTCGTATCCTTTATAGCAGTTGCCGCTGAACTTGTCCACCTGTGCTTTACAGTCCTTCCACTCGTCATAGACTCCTGGAACCCGACCCTCGAACACCACGTAGTACGTCATCTATATAGATAGACACAAAGCATATTAGTAAGTATAGTGCAAAAAACAACTAAGGCATATATGTTCACCAAAAACAACTAAGGAAACAAAAATAAGCATCAAAGATATACAATATAAAACTAGGCCTAAGTTTAGAGATAACTAATAGTAGCTAGCTAGGCCTAATTAAGTTTAGAGCTAACTAATAGTAGCTAGCTAGGCCTAAGTTTAGAGCAAACTAATAGTAGCTAGCTAGGCCTAAGTTTAGAGCTAAACTAATATAGTAGCTAGGCATATATAAGTTAAGCAATTTTTGTTAAACAAACTAATAGTAGCTAGCTACGCACACCTCGATCAACGATACCTCTTCTGGAGAGGCGCCGGAAACGGCTTATATAGCTCCTTCGTCATCCACGACCTACGATCAGCCTGCCGCTCTAGGCGTTCCTGGATATCCCTCTGGCATAACCCTATGGGCTGGTTCAAGGACCCTCCCTTTTTGTTGACATCTTCAATGATTATCTCCGACAACTTGACTTTGATACGATGAAAATCTTGCATAAGATCTTCCTGTGAGATTTCCCCCGCCATTTTGTTGGACCAGTCTCGGAGTTTAGAAGGATGATTCATATTATTTGCATCGTGGACAATCCCTTTGAGGTGATGGAGGGCATAGAAGGCCTCCTTTGTGCTCCAAGCCGGCTGCTTGATGCAGGGGAACTCGGTCACGTGCTTGAACCCGTATTTGCCAGTAGCCGGCCTGATACATTCTTGTTTCTTTTCGAATGTGCCTCCATTTTGGGCGTAGCCGTTGAGAGCCTCATCGAGAACACTCCTTATTCTGGTGTAGTCTTTCTTCTTCGTCTTATTCGACGAGTCGAAGTACTCGGCTAGTGACCACTTTGGGCAAAGCACGATGAGTGTGCAGTATGTGTCCCTGCTCAACACATGCAATCGAATCCAGGATAAGCAATGGATGAAATCTAGAAAAAAAACATTAGCTACGACGGTCGCGAGACTTACTCGGGAAAGACAGGCAAAAGAATGTCCCTCTTGTTCTCACTGTTTCTCAACATGAAGCTCTCGAGGTACTTCACTGGCTTGGTCTGTGAACTTGATCCTTCCTCCAGCTGGCTATCACGCATGTAGTAGGGATCCGCTACCATAACATACGGGGGTAACTCTCGCTGGATCTGCAGCTGAGCATTGAGCGCGTATAGGCGGACCAAGTTATAGTCCAGCCGTCTCGAGTGAAACAGATTGAAGATATCCTCGTACGCTATGAAGAACAGTCCCGCGGGGTCTTCATGGACGAAGTCCGGGCCCTCTGGCACCTTGACCACGAACGCCGGGTAATTTGGAGACTTCTTTAAGAAGGAGGCCCTCTAGCATCACGATAATGTTCTGCAATGTGAGCATTGGTCCAGTTGCCCCTTGTATCTCGTCCGGACCCAGTATCGGTTTCCCAGCTTCATGCAAGCGGGTCAAGCCATCCTTACGGGGTCGTACCACGGCGTCGGCCAAGATCTTAGTATGCTGGACCTTTTTAGCAGGTCTCTTCCTAATCTTCTTGCTGGGGGTGGCCTGATCTGCTGCGGGAGCTGGGGTGCGGGTGCTCGGGACGACCCTACGATTGTCTTATGCAGTGTGCCAGGGCTGAATACTGTACCCTCCGGGTAGGTCAGGTGCTGCGTGACTTCAGTACGCCTAGGTTGATCGTCGTGACTGCGGAAGGCTTCATCGTCACGATCCATATCAGGCATGTACCTATCTTGGCTGTAGCCCGTGTTGAGGTAGGCATTGATGTCGACATTGTCATCGTAATGATAGTCATCGACACCGGCTCCAGCAAATGGGTTGTCCACGTCCTTTGGTGGTGACGGCGGCTGTGATGCCGGCGGTTGAGGCACAACTACATTTGATGATCTTTTGGCCGGTCGTTGCGGCATATTTCCCAACAACACTTTGTGCCTTGTGGTGGTGGCAACAACCGCCGGTTCCTTCTGGGTGGTGGTGGCGACGACTACCGTTTCCTTCTGAGGGGCGGCGGCCTTGGGTGCTGTCTGGAGGGCTCTTTGCTTCGTGGGCCGGACGATCTTATTGAGCGGGGCCATAGGGGATGTGGCTCCGATGTTGCGCTTGATCACAAGACCCCCCCAAGACGAATCTGGCTCTTCGGCCATTTCATCACCCAAGTCGTGCAGTCTCCAAGTACCAAGGTGTCCTCCTCGTCGCAGCCTGGAGGTTGAAAGGGGGGGAGGACGTCGCGATACTCCGGCACTACATTGGCCAACTTCACCTTCATCACGTTCTCGTCCATTTGAGAGTGGTGCATAGTGCATTCCCCCGGTTGTATAATAGTGCCGGTAGCAACATCCACCAACTCTCCGCTGGGCACCACGCGATGCAGGAGTACGCAAGGTTCGTCCTGTTGGGCAACATACCAGGCATCATGAGATGACAGTCATCTTGAGAAGGCGTAGTTAGATCACGACTAACTAATTAGTTACCTTGGTGATGGCGTCGAGCTCGGCGGGTGTCGAGACAAGGGCGACGGTGCCGGCGGCCGGCCCATCATTCTTCGGCATTGCTGCGGAAGGGGGCGCCGATGTGACCAGAAGGAGCGGCGCCGGCGTCTGGGGGGTCAGCTGTTGCGGTGGCACTTGCTGGTTCATGCTTGAGTTGCTGCCAACGAAGGTGGGCAGATGGATCGGTCCAATTTGACCCCCCGCATTCCAAGAAGCTATCCCCTCCATCAACCCAGCGGGGATGACTTCCTTGAGCCTCTGATCCACTAATTTATTGAGCGTGTCGGGGTCCACCTCTCTGCTCTCAAGTTTCTTCTCTAGAGCCGCCTTCTTCTTCAGCTCCGCGACCTCCTCATCATCCTTAGTCGATGTCGTCTTCCTCTTCTTTCTCGACGACTTGGCATCTGATGCGTAGTACTCGGCTACCTTCATGTTTAGCCCAAAGCCGGAGATAGGGCCAGCTGACGTCGGCGGGGCATCCAACGGCCTTTTCTTGTATGCGTTCGTCGCCCTGTTGAAAGGCGTGTCCCACCGACCCGTCGACTCTTCGGACGAGTGGTCAGATTTCCGCAACTCCCTCTCCTTCGGACAAAAGGAAATTAAGGTGAGCCCATTATCTAATTATTAGATCAATGCAATATACATGTACTTGAGATATATGTGTCCTTACCAAATGTTTCTCGAATTCCTTCACGTCCTGGTCTTTCGTCACGAATTCCCCCGTCTTCCAGTCTAAGAAGTACCGGGACCGGACAAAGTTCCGAACTTGTATATCCGTGATTTTGTGCCAGGGGTTATCTTTTCCGAGACGTTCCATCTCGCGGTCCTCCTTCTCCCAAACAGCATGGTTTCCTCGGTAACCACCGCTTCCGCAATGTTGGTGCCCTATGTTTTGTTCCCGCATATCCTCCCCCCATTTTGTCCATTTTTTACACTCCTCGGTGTTCATGTACGCCTTCAGTATGTCGAAATCTTCTTTCTCGAGCGTCGGGTCTGTGCGACGGATCTCCTCCTAGCTTTTACCTTTCGCGATCTTCTTCTTCACCCGGGATTTCCAGCTGCTCAACGTGGTGCTCATCTTCGTGATGGCTAAAGAGTCCACCCTTTTGTTGAACGGCTCCGGGAACGTGTATCGCTGGTGAAGCTTCTTCAGGAGGATTTCGACCAAAGCCTTGTTTTCGCTGCTTCTAAGGTCCGTCATGTTGATCGACATGCTTTCCCGCACGATGCACCCTAGCTGCATGCCGTACCCTGAGGAAACCGCTTCAGGCGCCAATGGTAGGCCACTCGGCGAGACCTCGGTGATTGTATCAGTGACGTTCGCGAGCACTTGCGGCCTACGATCCTTCCTTGGGGCCCGAGGCTTCTTATCCTTCTTATCGGTCGTCGGGGCGGCGACGCCGCTACCACCAGCCGCCGTGCGGTCAGTGCCGCCACCATCGGTGCTGTCATCCTGGTCCTCTTCCTCCAAGTACCCCCAATCAATATCACCGCCGTCCTCCCGGTCCTCTTCCTCAATTCTGGTTGCAGCGTGGGCATCCCAGCCCTCTTCCTCGGCACCGGCTTCGGGCACGGACCCGTGCTTGGAAGAGCCAGACATGTTTCTGTAATAACATTCAAATTTGAGTTTTTGAGTTGGATTTCAAATTATTCAATATAAACTATTTCGTTATCATTCATGTATGAGGTATGATTCCTAATCCCTATAACTGGATGTATTTTTGGTGTGGTCTGGTGTGGTCTCGAATTTGTCAGACAAGGAAATTTTTGGGTGCAGTTACTACTGCTTCAATGCTTTGTCAATTAACTAACTAATATTGCGCGGCAGTTAAACTGATCCTAGGAAATTAACTAAATAATATTCGTAGGATGTACGTTGGATTGAAGTTCTCTGTCTGTATAATTTATCAACAAATGTCCAGTATTATGCGTGGTCATACAAGTAGGCAAGCTAGTTTGACTTTAAGCTAGAGGCTGGGGCGCCTCCTAGCCGGTGAGGTGCGCCCAATTTGAGATGTTCCAGTACAAAGACCAAGCAATTCTGATGCATGTATGGTCAGATAACTGTTATAAGTCACATTTAAACTTATAATACAGGGTGTGGTGAAAAAGAAGGCAAATATAATACAATGATTCATGCCCTTATATCAGTTCTTAACATATATCGTAGATCAGTCAGTTCAAGCAAAGTTATAGCTAGGTAGGCAAGCAATTAAACATCTACTAACTCAAGTTGCAAGAGAGTTGTACCTACACCATCTCAGGTTGCGAAAGATGTACAATACTCATAATTCACCACAGCACGATACAGATGAATGAAGCAACACCACAACCAAAAAAATTCAGTTACCAAGACAGTTTGAACCAGTAGATATTAGTTAGTTACTTGACGAAGCATTGAAGCAGTTACAATTTCCTGGCCACCACCACCACTATTAGTACTGGCACTTCAAGTAGTATAAAGAAATCTACTTTGCTTTAACTGAGAGTGAGTTTTGCTGATTTAACACTATACTGAGGAAAATAGTGTATGTATGTATTGAGGAAAATAGTGTATGTATACTTGAACAACTTCTGTACACACAAAGAGGAGAACATATATAAGATCAGTGATGGAATATAATGGAAAAAGTGAAGAACCTACATATACTAATATAATGGAGAATTGTATTGCACGGTAACAAGATATAAACTGCTGGTTATTAAATTATTATAATTCTGTATACTTTATTGGTATTTGGCAGTCATAAACTTATTTTAATTCTAGACAACCAACAATAGATCATGTGTATTTATTTGTACATGAGTACACACAAATAAAGAAACAGTTGCTATTGGTGTATTGTTGTGCCGTGTTGTGGAGGCCTCTGGGGCTAATTTTTTTCCAAAGAATTCTGTAGGATATACTTAGAAAGAGCATACTGGTTCAGACTTGGTTGTATGATGTCTTGAGTTATATTTGGGATCCATGTTCTGTGTTGTACTGGTGGTAAAAGTCATATCATGGTACTGGCGCCGTTGGTTCTGTTCCTGTATTGCATCGCTCGTGGTTTTTGTTGGAATAATGGTCTCAGTGTCAAGGATGTTGAAGAACTACAGCTCGTTATTTAGTCATTGCGGTCTTGAGGAAAAAAACAACATTCTGTGCTTGGGGTAACCAGCTCCATAAAACATCCCTTCAGAAACTAGTATGGGGAAACAAAGGGTAAAAATCGTGAGTTATCTTTACAGGAATATATTTTACTTGAATTATTCTTTTCTTAATAATAAGCTATGATTCTCACAACAATTTTTCGCAGGCATTTGGCCTTTGTGTTCCAATTGGTCTGCTTGGCTAAGTGCTAATAATTTGCTGTTCAACCATGGGTCCGAATGCTTGCTCTAGTCTGTTCCACTTCCATGGCACTTCTGCTCACAGTTAGATCCCGGAACCGCCTGATTTCATAGGCCTCCTTTGAGGTGTTGTTTGTTGAGTTCTGCCCTTCGTTGTCGCCTCTCAGGAAGATGCAAATCTTGTTTATTTTCATGGGTTGCTGGCATGGTTCACTTCGTTCAACATATGTTTCTTTGGGCTCTTGCTATATGCGACAACCTGGGAAAGGTGTATGCTTCACTGGGACAGGATCTCTTGTTTATTTCCGTGTTGTATACTGGTTCAGACTTTTGAACCAGAGGTGTGGACCATCTGTCAACAAGTGTTGCCAGGGATTGTTCCTTGCTCTCACTGGGCTTGTGTCTATTTCCCTTTCTCGCAAAAAATAATATATCGATAGAGCTTTTTGGGCATAATCAACAAGGTCATTAGAATTTTTCTGGGCAAATAAGGATGCTGCTTATGGGGGCAGGTGCCTTGTCTACTGGGCTCTGGTCTGCTCGCCGACATGCTTTGGAGGGCTTGGCATCAAGAACCTACACTACCAGGGGACTGCCTTGTGTGTTCGATGGCTATGGCATGGAAATAGAGAAACGAGTGGATTTTCAACAACTCCTACTCGACAGCCCTCTGAACTTATGAAAAGATCATTGAAACTGCTGTTGAAATGGTGCAGCGCCGGGCGTGGTTTAGTGAGCAAGGTGGCACACAGACCCAGGAACCTGACTGAAGGCCTTTTTAGTTCACTGTACTATACTGTTGTTGGTGTAGAATAAGAATCAGCTAGCTACAAGATTCTAATTGCACGACCAAGCATCCTTCTTCTCTATAGTATGGACCCTTTCACTAGTTCCCTGAAATATTAACTAATGTACACAGCTACAGCAGCCTATTCTACACGATTTCTATAGCCTGCATGCAATAGAATAATCCAAGTTTATACAAATCCTAGACAGTGCGATCCAAACTGAAACATGATAATCAACATGTTGATTTACTGAACTATTTCCATACCACATATACACTCTGTTTTGACAGCCTTCCATGTCATATGTACAAGAGTTCTACCTGATTTTTTGTCTAATCTGTATGTAACATAGCAAGCTGGACTATTTTGCAACCAAACATTTTGCAACCAAACATTTTGTAAAATCTGGAGGACTGGTATCAATCTGCAACCAAACATTTTGCATCTCTCCTTGCAATTTATTTTTTAAAGGTGGGTGCACATCCTGCAGCAGGTGGAGGAATTGGTATCACCTAGCCCCATCAACTGCAGGCCAGGCACAGTAAACCACAAAAGACGCAGACCACGCCACATTAACCTCAACACATAAAAGCTAACTAGTTTTCCTTATAGTGCAGCAGAGAAACTCACATAACTAGTTTTCCTTTGTTGTTGTTAAGTCTAACACAACTATGCTAAGCAACCATACAGTTGAACTGAGCTATTGACCACCAGGAAACTAGAAATGAAACTACTAAGTATAAAAAAATTCATAGAAAAATTGGGCATGACCTTTGCTAATTTTCCTATGTCTAAGAGTGCCAGAAATTCGCTCGGAAGGAAATGAATCAACTTCCTCGCGAAACTTTGGCATCTCAAAAAGAAAAACCTGCACAACAATAAACCTGCACAACATTGCCATACTTGTTCTTTTTGGTTCCCCAATGTGTTCCGAATACATTCGCTACCAGGAAACAATGAATGTCTGAATACATTCGCTACCAGGAGTAGGAGTACTAGCGACACAACCAACTCACTCCCCAAACTGCATCCGATCCAATACTAGACCAGCTAGAATAACAAGCCTGCCAAGCATTGCTAACATAAATAGAGGACAGCAGCTCGATACGATTCATCGAGTTGCAGCTCGATACGAAACATCTGCATATTCAAACACACCAAACATTTCAGGGAATGTTGTTAAGTCTGCCACTGCAGTGAAAATAAATGTTCGCTGTACAACCTGTCTTATCTTTTTATAAGGTACAATCTGCCTATCTATTTACCCATCGAACCAATGTTTCAGCAAAGCTACTTTCCCCTCCTTGCTATGCTGAGAAAGAAACAACCAGGAAGACAGAATGGGAAACAAGAGAGCTTCCACAATCTAACACTTGTGTTCCCAATGCTTCTTATGATCGAAGTCCATGTGCGTGAGAGAGACAGTTCAGCAACTTGTTGGTGGATCAAGGATTTCGTGTATGCGCAAATACTAGGATTTCATGGATCAAAGATTCAGTAAGCAAATACTAGAAGAAAAGAAAAGAGGTCGCGCAGCTGCTGGATCCATCCCCGTTTGGAGCATTGAGAGGGAGAAGAGGGGGCTTACCTGCCCTAGGTGGAAGGCGTCCAGGAAGACGGTGTCGAGCGGCGGCGGTCGATGCAGACGGGCGACGGCGCGGCTCCTCCTCTCCTAGGTCACGGCGCGCGCGGTCCTGCACCTCCTCGATGTGCTCCTCGATGCTCCTTCGACGGCGCGGCTCCTCCTCCTACCTACCACCTCCACACGGTTCCTCCACGGTGGCGATCGAGCGCGAGGGAGAAGAGATGAAGGGGATCCAGATCGGTTCGTCGTCACGCGCTTGAGAGAGATGAAACTGCGAAATTTACCTAAGTGTGGAAGATGGAGATGGCGGCCACATGTCATTGGCTGAGAGGATGATTCTGTGGCGCACCACGACCTCGTGCGCCACAGAATTGTAAGAATTCTATGGCGCATCCTCTAAGGGGTGCGCCACAGAATTTCCTTGGCCTATTCTGTGGCCACGATGTGCGGGGCCACATGTCATTGAGTCCAAGAGATTTCTATGGCGCATGCTTCCAGTGGTGCGCCACAGAATTGGGTCGGTAGATAAATAAAAAAAACGAAACGCTGTATGTGACAGTTATGTATTACCAGCCCAGTTGGTTTAGCTGTGAGGTATTTAAGCCTAATGGAATGGGTTCGAATCCTAGTTGCCCCATATTTTTTTAATATTTTATTTAATTATAAAGAAAGAAAGAATCAGATACACATATATAAAGAAGTGCTTGTCTCACATACACATGCACATATATATATAGAAATAAGTGCTTGTCTCACATACACACATACCCATGCATGTATATACACACAAAAATCTTCTTAATTTGTCTCGATCGGTTCCGATCTAGCTTAATTAGCGTCTCTTGCCCTTTTTGTTGGCGACTGAATACTTTATGCCGGCCACCTTGAGATTTCTTCGCGTGAACGGACAACCGTGGGTAGGTAGGGATGTCTTCCTTCTTACTTTACCAGTAGTAGGCATGTCGAAGTGCTTGTCGAACTCCTCCTCGATCTTCGGATCATCGTTCTTGTCCAAGTCTTCCTCGTTGGCGTCTCCTTCCATTCCGATGATGCTCCTCTTGCCCTCCTCACGACAACACGGCTAAGCCTTGACGGGTCGGTGATGAAGAAGCATTGGTCAACTTGGCTAGCGAGTACCCATGGCTCATTTTTCGCGGATGCGTTCTTCGATTTGGCATCGGGTATAACCATTGTGGTGAAATACCGTCCTTCTTTCTTGACATTCTTGGCCCATCTCACACGGAACATTGGCACCACCGTCTCTCCGCAGTAGTTGAGCTCCCATATCTCCTCGATCTTTCCGAAGTATCTTTCTTCCACATTAGTCTCGGCATCGCCATATGATAGCATAGTTACTCCTGAGTTTTGATTTTCGCTACTCATGTCCTTGTCCTCGGTGGAGAATCTGTAACCGGAGATGCCGTACCCCTGATAGGTCCTTACGTTCTGCCTGGGGCCCTGTGATAAGATGTATATGAGTTTTTCATCTTCCGTAGAAGGCATTTTTCTCCGTGCTTCAATCAGTTGACTTTGCTTGAACCAACGCGTGAAGCCGGAGTTGTGCTCTTTGGTTACGTCTCCCATCTTCCTCGGCCCGCCCATTTCAATATAATTCTGATTGATTAAGCTTTTGTGCTCTTCCACGAAAGGCTCGATCAACTTTAAGTGTTGTAGCGCGACCCGGTGAGCCCTTTCAAATTCGTTGCGTCGTTTTTGAATGCCGACATGGACGTCGCGGAAGCCCTCGCGGTGACCGACTCCGTTGAGCCTGCCAAGGTGCGTCCTGGTGGACAAACCGACATCCTGATCGTCTTCGGTGCTTAGGTAATTGTCTCAGAAAGAGATGCACTCGTTGGTTAGATATCCTTTGGCCATGCTTGCGTCTGGACGGGCCCTATTGCGAACGTATCCTTTCAGGACACCATTCTGCCTTTCCATCGGCATCATGTAGTGCAGAAACGTCGGGCCGAGATGCCTGATGTCATCAACGACATGGAGAAGGAGATGTACACATATATCACAGAATGCCGGCGGGAAGTAAATCTCGAGCTCGCATAGTATCACCACGATCTCATCCTGTAGCATCTTGAGCTGCCTCACGCCGGTCGATTTCCGGGTGATAACGTCGAAAAAGTTGCAAAGGCCAAACAACGTATCACGGACATGCTCGTCCATTATCCCTCGGATCGCAACAGGAAGTATCTGCGTCATGAGCACATGACAACGTGAGACTTCATCCCGGTGAACCTCTTCTTCGCTAAGTCCAGATATCTGCTTATACTCCCTGAGTATCCGTGAGGAACTTTGACTTCTAGGAGGCACCTGAAAAACTGCTCAAGCTCCGGCGGACTCAATGTAAAGCAGGCAGCGGGAAGCACCACGGTGTTCTTCTTAGCCTTTTTGCGGCGAGGACGTTGAGTCCCTTCCGTCTTATCCTCATCGTCATCATCATCATCACTATCGGCGGGGACCTGTAGATTTTTCCTAATGCCAAAATGTTTTAGATCGTATCTTGCTTTCGGCCCATCCTTGGACTTCTCCGAATTGCAAATAGTGCCAAGCAGACTCTCCGTAACGTTCTTCGTAATGTGCATCACATCAAGGCTATGAGGCGCGTGGAGGAACGGCCAGTACTCCAAGTCGTGGAAAACAGACCTCGCTTTCCATACACCCAGCAGCGGCTCTGGCTTGGGTCGCTTCTTTCCCGGCGAAGGGCACTCGTCCCAATTTTTCAGAAGCTCGTCGATTTCTTCGCTGCTCCTCGTGCGCGGGGCTCCATCGGGCTCGTCTTTACCATTGAACAACTCACCGCGTTTTCTCCACGGGTGATCCAGGCGAAGCCACCTTCGAGCCCCTGGGTACACGGTTTTCGAAGACCAGGATCCCTTGGTAGCTGGAGATGCGGGGTCCCGTCCATGCACTTCACGCAGCCGCAGAATCCGTGGCCGACCTGGGCAGATACATACGCGTAACCAGGATAGTCTGTGACCGTCGTCAGCAACGCGGCTCTCATATGGAAATAATCTCTAGTGTACGCGTCCCACGTACGGGGTGGCGTCTTCCACAACGTGTCTAACTCGTCTTTCAGCAGCCCGAGATACAAATGCATGTCGACACCTGGTTGTTTTGGCCCCTGGATGATAATACTCAAGTGTATGTACTTTTGCTTGGTGCACAGCCACGGGGGTAGGTTGTAAGGCCATACAAACACGGGCCAGCTGCTATGTGTGCTACTCTGGTTGCCGAACGGATTTAGTCCATCGGTGCTCATACCCAGCCTGACGTTCCTCGCGTCGCCCCCAAAACTCGGGAAAGCTATGTCCAATGCTTCCCACTGGGCAGCGTCTGCAGGATGTGTCATGATATAGCCCTTCTCGGATCTTCTTCCGGCTTCTCCCTTTTCGCGTGCCATTGCATGAGATTTGCTTCCTTAGGGTCCAGTAGTACCGTTGAAGATGGGGAGTGATAGGAAAGTACCATACCACTTTTCGAGGAATTTTCTTGTTGTTGGTTCCACACTTGTATCGTCCGTGGCCGCACTTCGGACATGTGGTTGTGTCCTTGTACTCCCCCCGATAAATTACACAATTATTGATGCAGGCGTGAAATTTTTCATGAGGTAGGTCAAGAGGGAACACGACTTTCTTAGCCTCGTTGATACTGCTTGGCAATGTGTTCCCCTCGGGAAGGCGATCGTGCCAGAATTTCAAGTTCTTGTTGAAGCTCGAGTTGGTCCATTTGTTTTGCGTCTTCATCTTCAGAGCAGCAAGCGTTACATGCAACCGCGTATCCTCGGGGCGGCACCCAGGAAACAACGGAGTCACCCCGTCTATCTCCATTTGCGCCAGCTTGGCTTTCTCCCTAGCTGCAGCTATGTCGTTGCTCGTCTCCTTAAGCAGCAGATCCTGAACATGAGAGTCCCGCAAGGCCGAAATTAGCGGGGTCTCCGTGTTCACGCCTTCATCGTCATGTCGATCTTCTCCGCCGACATATCCTTCTTCATGATGATCTTCTTCGCCGTCATTTCCTTCGTCACCTCGCTCGCCCTCTTCTTCGTGCACAACTTTTGCTGCCGGCGGTGCCACATGGTTGCGGTCGTCAAAGAAACCGCGTCTGAGAAGGTGCTCCTCCAATTGTCCGGAATCAGGGTCAATCCAGCGCACGAGTTTGCATGATCGACACAGACATCTTATCTGCCGCCTGTTGCACCGAATCATGTCCGCCTTCGCGTCTTTCTTGTATCTAGCGATTCGAGCAGAGCTCATTTCTAGTACCATGGTTGCCTGCACAGACACATAGAGAGCAGAAAATTAGAACCACAACATGCATAGTCGCCGGAAAAATTCGGCATGACCTCTCCTATAAGTAGGACATATGGGGTGCAAAAGTTTGCCGAAATAGAAGTGAATCAACATTTCGGCAAACATCCATGCACCATGATCGCCCACACGCGCGCGACAATCGATCGGTCCACCTGCACATGCATGACAAACACCCATACACATCGATCGATGGCCACACGAGACATGCACCTCCAACTATACTCACCTCTAGTAGATTCGATACCGAGACGCGAAAAGAGCGAGGAGAGGGAGGGACCGGAGTATAGATGGAAGTAATTAGACCCCCCCCCCCCAACAACAAGAAACTTCACCAACAATTATACATCGAATAAATAGGTTCACCTACCAAAAAAAGAGAATTAAATGTGTAAAAATGGAGTGGAGAGAAGGGGGAGGCGAGTGAGCAACATACACTTGGAATGAAATGAGTGGGGGGGGGGGGGGGGGGGGGAGAGAGGGGGCTGCCATCTTTATGTGCACAGTGCACATAATTCTGTGGCGCACCAGCACATAATTCTGTGGCGCACGGTTGTGCTGCGCCACAGAAATGCCATATTCTGTGGCGCATCTGTCAAAATGCGCCACAGAATATGGCATTTCTGTGGCGCAGCATAGCCGTGCGCCACAGAAGTGGCATTTTCTGTGGCGCACCAGGTGGAGTGTGACATAATAATGGGGCTTCTGACACACAGTCCACTGATTGGGGTGGGGCCCACGCTGTTTCTGTGGCGCACGCAGTATTGATGCGCCACAGAATTGGAAATTTCTGTGGCGCACCTGTGACCATGCGCCACAAAATTTCTTTTCTATGGCGCACGCATTATAGATGCGCCACAGATGCCATTCCATAGAATGGCATTTCTCTACTAGTGCACTGCAGATGTTCTTTCCATTGTTTCTTATTTTCTGTTAGCTTATTTAGAGGGCTTAATTGTCCAAGTTCATATTATATTAAGATCATAATTTGGATTGCTTCCTATTTTCATAATGTAGAAATGCACATGTTGGTACTGTTACTATACAACAGCTTTCTGATATGGGTAATCAAGCAGAAGATGCTCATGCACGTGCTTTAAATTGTCAGGTGCAGGACAATAGGACAGTACCAGGTGATACGTGTCCCCACTGTCACTGACTGTACAAAGGTGCCACATGGACTGGGTGTCTTCAATACTTGCTCTCCCCAAGGTTCTCTACAAAGTGCCCTGCACGTCCTATTTATACCACAAAGCTGAAACACTTCGTCCAGCAATTCCGGCTTGTTTTTTTAGAGTTTTATTTCCTTGGATTTCTAGGCATTAAGAGTATGCCGGGAAGAGGAAGAAAGAGAGAGCTCAAGAGCACTAGGAATGGGAACATGGTGGAACGCCTAACTTGTTTGTTTCCACCTCTAGTGTTGTGTTGGAGGTGTAAATATTTGGTTTGTTGCTTTCCCGATGCCTCCTATTCCTACCGTTCTTGTGCACTTCTTCCTCTTCCTTTTGGCTTATGCATAGCAGTGATTCAGAAACCACAAACACATGAGCACATATTTAGATAACGTGAGATCTCGAAGGTGAGTCGGGAAGAGGAAGAAAAGAGGGCATAAGAGCAGTTGGAGTGGGAACATGGAGGAAGCCTAACTTGCTTTGTTTTCACCTCTTAATTGGAGGTGAGAACTCAGTTTGGTGTTTCCTGATGCCTCCCATTCCTATTGTTCTTAAGCACTCCTTCCTCTTCCTTTTTGGCTTGCTCAGTTGCTTTGGCGTAGAAACCAAATGTATGTGTGCGCATATTTGATGTGAGATGTCAAAAGCAAGCTAGGAAGAGGAAGAAAGAGAGGGCAAGAGCAGTGGGAATGAGAGCATAGTGAGAGCTACCCATTCCACACATAGTGAGACCGGCACCAGGGTTCGCTTCTAGTGGTAACAATCACACAGCTATAACCTTCAAGTTCAAATATATCGTGCTATTTCTCTTTTGACAAGATGACAGGGATTATGGAGGAGTCCCAAGCCAATCTTATGATATTTTTCAGATAATAATTGGTGCTTTGCCACCCATCAGTGATAAGAACTCGTTGGAAACCCAGAAAAAACTTTTTTTTTGTTTCCCGCCTAACCAACACACCATAAAAAATGATTGATTGGAAGTGATTGTTTACTCCAACAAACAATCCAAAAGGCATCTTATACATGTTTGTACAATAAGTGGTATCGAAGGTGAAAACATCACCAAAACATTGATATTGCATCTTGCTTTATGATTTGTCTATATCAAAGTCTTGATTCTATTATGCTTGTCAACGTCTACACTATATGAAAATTTTGAATCTTCTTTTTTTTTTTCTAAAAATAGCAAGAGTCTTCTTAACATCATCATCCATCCTTCGCTAGCTGCTGGCAAAGTGTTCTCAAAGATCTTTTCGTGAAAGGAAAATCTTGGACACTTCCAAAGACACTACCCATGATGCTATGAACTTTTCCTAGGGGTATATTGTTCTGCCTTAAGTGTGTAATCATGTTTCTAGAGGGCTCATCTATCATTCTGTGAGAATGCCACTGCAGTTTTTCTCCGCAAGACTCTGACAAAGTGTGGTTATGTCCCTCAACGAACTTTGAAATGTACCATCCATGATCAGCAGTACGTAACAGCCTAATTAAAGCTTTGCAGCCGCAGCGTTGTGACTGGTAAGTGCACCTTTTGTCAACCCCCTACAATGCAAAAAAAAGTTCCACGGATATAAATATAGATAAAAAATGCTACATACAAACTATTAACAACTAATGCTCCATTTTTAGAAATTAATAACAAACCTAATTGGAGCACTGCAGTTCTTGCATTGCTCTATAGTCATTTGCTCTGTTTTTTGCACTTTTACCATAACTTATACCAAAGTCTTTCTCCCCAGAATACAAATTATAGAACTCATATGCTTCCGCAACAGAATCAAAGGTAGTGCCTAGTTTAGGATGAAATATATGATTCATTCCTCTTTTTGAAGAAGTCCTCAAAGCAATTTCCACAACCCCCATTGTCCTAGAATTCCTGCAGCTAGGCAGTTGTTCACCTCTTGGGTGCCGCATCCTGACAAGATATTTATTACAAATTTAATTTTGAAGCAGATAAAATAAAGTATGTTTGGTTTGGAAGCTTGAATAATCTATGTACAACAATAATAGTTAGGTTCAGTTACACCTATCGACGAGAATTTACAGTAGGAGAAATTGAAAATTCTATAAAATACTAAACATCTAGTTTCTTAAACACTATACTGATTTCATGTAACTAATATATATCCTATATCCTATATAACTAAGTAGATCATCCCCACTAAAGTATTTCTCTCAACATGCAGCCTGTCCACGTCATCATCAGCTGGGATACATATTTTATTTTTATTTTTACCGACGCTTCGTTTAATCCTCCTCCTTTGGCAGCCAGCAACCCATCGCTTCCTATTCCCACTACCAGCGCCGGCCACAGTAACACCTCGCCTCTTGCCCTCTCCCTAAAGTCCCATCCGCTCTGCACATTTTGATCGAACCATAGAAGAGGGGCGCTAGCACGGCAGCAACAAAAGAGCCAACAACGACCACACGCGTCAGGACCTAGGTTCCATGGCGGTGCTCACTGACCATGCCTGGAGGCCCTCACGTTAGTTTTCTCTGTATCCCTTCGAGTTGCACATGTACTAGGCGATCTGGTTGTTGCTTTCTCTGATTTTCTTTGGTCACTTACCTATTCAATTTCAACAATTCCTTTACAGGATCGTTTCTTTTTTGACATCTCCTTTACAAGATTGTTGCATATCTGTTTCTTTGGGATTACCTATCTACACACAATGCTGAAATTGCAAGGCAACTGGAACTTATTCTGACGGTCTCCATGAAATTGATTATCCTGATAAAGTCACCCTCAATTTCCTATTATTTCCCCCATCAATTATACTTCGAGCTCCATTTTTTCCATGAAGCGGCCTCATGTGAATAAGTTGTTTTCTTTATTCAGGTAAATATTCAGAACCTCTCCCCTTCCTGATATTTTACTATTTATTTGCAAGTAACATCCCCCACCACCCAGTCTGATCTAATCCAATGAAATGTTTGATTTTGTTCCTATTTTATATTCAGCTAATTGAAAGGCAATCGGAACTCCTTCAGGTTAATTGAGAGTCAACCGAAACTTATTCCACAAGTTATAGCCGACATCCGACGATCAACATTTGGTTGTTCCAATATTTTTTTCCTTTTGGCTGCATGCTTAACAACTTCATCTCATTTCATCCGGCGCCGGAGTTTCATCTTATCTCCTATTCCTTTTTTCTCGATCCAGCTGTACTGTGTGCTCTGCATCGCTACTTTGTATGTTGAAAAATGAAAAGGTCCCTCACTCTGAAGGACTATTCTGTTGTTTCTGAAGACTGAATTACTGATCTGGATTGGATCGGACGAGCCCAACCTTCTTTGCCCTGCCAGATCTGACATGAACAGAGGGTTTACCGTGTAAATTCCAAACTCAATATATACATCACATTTACAGTCAAAAAAAAAAATTTACAGTCAAAAAATATATACATCACATGTACTACAAAGTGTAACATTGTAGAACATGTTTTGTCTGGCATAATCTTTTCCTGAATTTCTGTTTATTTGCAGTTTCTCATAGTGGTGTACATGTTAGGATATAAATTGCTATTTTGTAGCCACCCTTCTATGACAGCAAGTACCACTTTTTGTCGTTAATATTTACTTGCATATTCATATGTAAAGTAACAGTTAAACATGACTTAAAATGGAATCACTGTCATCTATATTTGACTTATATACATTTCTCCCAGAAAATGACTATAGACCGAATAATTGTTACCATTAATGTGTTCCTTCATACATATATCATGTTTCTATTTTGCTACGGTTCCCGCAGCAACGCGTGGAGCATTTGCTAGTTTCTTATATAGATCAAAGTGAGTCGAAGAAAGAAACACCTTTTTTTTTATAAGGAGTAATATTATCGGCTGAATTAAAAGCACAAGTCTCGGTCTCTTCTGCTATAGGAACTAGCTGCCTAGTAGTTTCATATTCTGATATTGTCGTAAGTTGGTCCGAGGTCAGTTGTCTTCTTCGTCTTCATCGTCTTCATCTTCTTCCTCCTCCTCTGTTCCCAATTCTTCAAATGGCAACATATAACTTACAACTTTCTCATCATGAGTATTCACTCCTTCCTCCTGACCCATAGGCTGAATTGGTTCTTCTGAATCAGAATTAGATATGTATGCAGAATCATTTAAAGAATATCCAGAATCACTGCAATATAAAGAATCATTAGGGACAAATTTTTAATGCCTTTTCTTCATAGAAATTGTCACTGTACGAAATAACAAACCTTGAAACTGGTTCGATGTCTGAACTTGAAAATTCATCAACGACATCTCTTCCAGAATAATATGTCTTTCCACTATCATCATATATATTTGACCTGTAACCATTTTACATTTTTGTAAGTGCACAATCAGAGAAACATCTAGTAGTTAAATAAATTTAGCACACAAATAAAAGTACGTATGAAGATTTACTATAAAAATGATAATGTTGCAGAATACAAATGACCCGAAAAATCACATGTTCTGCATATCACCTCCTTCTTTCTCAAAATTGTATCTTTGCTCGGATTGTATTGCCTCAACAAGATGTTCGCCTCAACAAGATGTTCAGATCTAGATTGACCGTAGCAGAGATGGAAATTTCCAGAATAAAGACTGCAAACTCCAGAACATAGATTCACATGACAACTTTCTATGCTACCAGAGTAATTACGTTCTCTCCATTCGAGGATCTGGCGGCTTTAAAGATTCCATTTGCTCGAGGTAGGAGAGAACGCCAGTCATGGCGTAAGAATCGTCAGCTCAAGAGCAAGTTGGAAGATAATCCGTGTCTCAAATCCAGCCCGCAATGGACGAGCTTCAGATTTTGTGCAACAGATTCGAAGAAGAGATTTGAATATTTGATAATCGCTTAGATCCAGCTTTGTGTTTCCGTCTAGCGGGGTGTGCAGTTTTCCTTGCAGGAACTACAATGGCGAACAGAAAGCAGATCTTGCCTGCTTTCTATGTAACCGCAGTAGCCTAAATTCTTGCCTATTTTTTAGCCTAAGGGTAGTTTCTCACTTTACCAATCGTTCAGATAGAAAATAAAGGCAGCATGCAGGCATTGACCGAGTCCACCAGCACGAATCTCCAACAACTTTCGTGCGGCTAAGATAGTACGGGGGGACCAATGTACATGTGGGAAATCCCCACTCCCTCTTGGTCTTGCGCGATGCGGCGGCTGCGGGGCAGCTTTGCAGCAGGAGTAAAATGCATTGTGGGTCTCAGAACTGGTCTAGTAAGTGCATTAACTCACATAACTGAAAAGTGGAGATGAACCCGTCACAAACTGGACACCCGTGTGCACTTTAGTCATATTCACGGTTTTTGACCGAGAATTGTCACGTGCCCCCTCACGTGAGGTCTGATGAGACCGTACATCTTACAAAGAAGCCCTTAGAGTTTATTTCTTCCGTTATGGAGGACCAACCAGTGTCAGTGGGACCCATCTGTCAGACCAGAAATCTTAGAAATAAGCCCTCAATTTAAATGGTGCACCCAGGCTGCCGTAACATGTCAAGTGGGACCAACTTGTCAGTTGGGCGGAACAAATAAGCAGAAAATTTATTGCACATGAAGGGAGTAGAACAGGAGACCTCCAACTTTAGAGGAGCACATGGCACGCACTAGCCACTGGGATAGTACGCGTGTTTGATAAATTGTAGCGTATGCAGATATATAAACAAGTATGCGCATACGTGACTATTAAATCTGACCTGCAGGCCTGACGGGCTAACGCGGCGCACGGCCCACAAGTCAGTGACCAGTATAAATATGTATATTCTGGTTAAAAGATAATTCTAAAAATTGTATAAATATGTATATTCCGTGTTAGGCTAATATTTTTTTCTTTAAAACTATATTTTAGGACTCAAACAAATCTGATTTATTTTACAAACATACATATACACATCATGTAGGCACGCAAATTTCATGAAAAAAAAATTATATTTTAGGCTACATAAAAAAATCATATATGTGCATAACTCGCGTATGTGTCAAAAAAATATCAGAATCTTTTTAAATTCGGATCTATAAAATTAAAATAATTTTGCATATATTCGTATCTCTTACGATACCTCTCCACGAATATGAACATAATTTTACTTTGCTTATTTGTGCCCTCTCGCTGACAAGTGGGACCCGCTGGTAAAATGTCAGCTAGCCATTGCGGTGTTTATTGATATAAGCACATCGCGTCTACATTCTGACAAACTACTCCTGAGCTGGCTGGTGGCTGCGCGTGTGCTGCTGCTCTGAGAAGTCCTCGTTTCGAGTCCCCTCCCTGCGGTGCAGACTTAATTTTACGTTTTATTTGTCCCATCTGACTGGCAGGTAGGTCCCACTTGACAGGCGAGGACAGACTGGGAGCACCATTTAAATTGGAGGGGTTGTTAGCAGAGTCATGGGCCCTTTTGGCGCGCACCTTGAGCTTGCGGCGGTCATTGTCGTGGATGGCTGGATCTGGTGAGGCTGCGTGATCAAAGGGAACAGGGGAGAGAGATGAGTGTGTTGGAATGAGCTGGTGAGACGGAGAGTGAGGTTGAGGCGAGGAGGGACCTCCTTCCGGGGAAGTCACCGTGGCGACATGGTCATGCCGCGTAGCTTTGAAATATAGTACTCCCTCCGTTTATAAATAGATAACTTTCATTTGTCCTAAAATGGATGTATCGTCTACATACATCCATTTTGGGACAAATGAAAGTTATCCTATTTGTGACCGGAGGGAGTACATCGTGCAAGTTGACAAGGTCCATCACAACTGGCGTGAGGCTCATCTACCTGCTATTTTTTTTATTTTTTTTTTTGACGGTAGTCAGCCAGCGCTGCCACATTATATTAAGAAGAATCCGGAACAAATACCGGTTTGGATTACAGGGAGTTAGACCGATAGAAGGGAGAAAAGCAAGAGCTACAAAAGGAAGAAGAACAACATGACACTAAGCAACATCCCCGCAGGGAAAGCTTTCAACTCTCATCATCCCCCGGTTACCGTTGGACGCCAGTGCACCAGAGTCTTCACCGCCATAGACGAAAAGCTTGAATCTGCCGAGATCAGCCACGGTGGTGTTGGAGCAGCCGAAGGGCAGCACATTGCCGAGTCCACACCGGACGAAGGGCCATGTGTCGCCGAGGCTTTACACAACAGCCAACCACGTAATCGAAGGGCATCATCCAGCCGAGTCGACACCCGAGAAACCTCACCGGCACTAGCCCGGCCGTTAACCGGCATAAGAGGAGAGACTCCGGCCCTCCCGTAGAAGCTCGAGCATCGTGGCCATGGGGAGACGACACCGATAGGAGAGCAAGAAGAGGAACTACCGCCACCAAAGCCACAGGTCCCCAGCCGAATCTTGCTCCAAAGCGGTGCCCTCAAGAGGGAACACGACACAGAGTGCCGCCACCGCCGGATCCGGTAGAACCGGGTCGAGGGTTTCCCCTGGAGCATGCGAGAAGAACACGAGACCACCCTCGACAACGCCTTCAGGAAGGTGATGACGCCCACGGGCGTCACCGTCGTCGGCCGACCAAGGTCGAGCTAAGCTTTCGCCGGCGGCTGCACTGTTCTCCACACACGACTGGCTGTCCACACCAAGCTTCCACCACCGCACCACGCACCAGGGCCACCCCATAGCCCGTAGTAGCACAAGACAAAAGCCGCCCGCCCGGGACCGCCGTCCCGGCGTCCACCGCGCCGGCGAGAGGCCCGAGCAAACGGAGGCCGCGCCGCAGGCCCAGCACGCACCGCTGTACGGCAGCTTCGGGCAGCACCAGGGCAAACCGCGACGGAAACCACCGCGGGCAGCCGCAGCCCGCCAAGCCCATCTGGGCCCAGATCGGGCCCTGGATGCCACCGCCGTCACCTGCCGTGCGCCGGGAGTCACCGCCGCCACAGGCCGCACCTCCCATCGCCGCCATCACACACCGGCCACCAAGAGCACCAAACGCGCCGCCCAGCCGGAGCCGACGGAGGCGAGGCGCGGTCCAGCACGCGCGTCGACTGCGGGATCTCTCCCAGCCAAGCCTTTGGAGGCGGGAGCCGCCGCCACCGCGGCGAGGCCAGCGGCAGCGGCGGAGGAGAAGAGGCGGGCGGGGGGGGGGGGCGCTGGCGGCGGCGCGCGGTAGGGTTCCCCCGAGTCGCCCGCTGCGGGCGACGCGAGGGACGCGGGGAAGAGTTGTGCTCTCCTTTTCCTTTTCATCTACCTGCTATGCTAGACGGAAATAGATAGATGGCAGCCTTGTGATGAACTGCTGTGTATTCCGTCTTGTTTGTGTGAGTTTTTTATTCATGCACTTGTAGAGGTCTCAATTTTTCAATAAAAATTAGTCCATAGCAACGCACGGACACTCTGCTAGTGACTAATAACAGGAACCACAAATAGCTGGTTTATGAGACAAATCCTCGGAGTAAATTGTATTATTACCTAGAAGCTTATCAAGCATGCACAACTTGGAAAATTGGATTTTTCAATAATAAGCAAAATCTTAATCCAATCAGCCATTTTAAGATATTCTAGATTTGGTCGTCAGTTTATTTGGTTGAAGCCTACCAAAAAGTTTGCTAGACAAGATTTGTGATTTTGGCAAGAGTGGGGGAAAAAAATACTACACTAGTCAAGAACATGCCAAGAAGCTGGCAACCATCGTAATAAAGAAAGACCAGTATACTTATCAGCGATGCAAACATCCAGATGAGGCCACTACACTTGGAGTTGCAATAGCAAAAAACAGAACTATGGCTGCAAACTACAACGGATGTTCCAAACATGGCATAACAGGAGTGCAATTAACAAGATCGACATAGGTGGATTGCTCGCACAAAGTAGTTAAATAAGTTGGATAGAGATAGGACCAAATGCTTAGTTGGCCGGACCCTTGTGAGCCTCGTCTCCTTGGCCTTGGGCGCCTTCCTCTTCATCGGTCGCATCGAAACCCTCTTCGTCGGTCGCATCATCGAAATCCTCCCCATCACTGACATCGGAATCACCATAGCTGATCAGTAGAGCATCTTCTGCATCAGGAACATACTCGCTAATAAAACCTTCTTGTATCCACTGCTGCATTTGCTCGGGGGTAGCGACACGGCGACGGAGGTCCTCTGGGTCGGCAAACGCAAACGGTTTCCTGGCATGCTGCTCCTGCTTGGCATACTGGTTGGCCTTTTTTCTGGCGGCGACGTAGTCCACATCAACCTCATAGTAACCCTTGTCGTTCAGCCCCTTGATCACCTTCTGCCTGAACGCCTCGCACTTGTCATCTCTGTCCCCGAAATATGCCGCGTCTTCCTCGTGTTGCCGCTTCTGCTCCGCGATTAACTCCGCCGGGTAAAACTCTGCAAGCTCATCCAGGTAGTCAGCGTCGGGAAACGGCTCCGGCTTGAGGGCGATGATGCTCATGATCTCGCCTTTCGTCAGGCGACGCGTCAGCTTTGGTGCTGGTGCTGGTGCTGGGGCGTCCTTGACGGGGACGGATGAGTCTGGCAGCACAGCCTCCACCGAATCCTTACCCGCCATCAAACCGCCCTTGTCCTCCTCCTTACCCGCCAGCAAATCGACAAGAGATTTCGATGCTCGATCGATTTCTGTGTTGGTGCGACGTCTTCTCGATCTACATATAAATATGAGAGGAACCTTACCGGCCGGGCCTCTTTTCTCTCGGCATCCGGACTCGGAACGACATCGACTTCCTGTGGCATACGAGATCTCCACGCTGGATACGTGCCCATCTCCCGGAAATATCTCCTCGATCTGGCAGTTGATGCGGTGTTTTTATTCTTGGAAACTAATAACATGCTCTTTCATTCTCTCGTTGCACCATGTCATGTCCAAAACATCTCCACCGTCTAACCAACCAGTGTCTAACGATGACATGAGGCGTTATTTTCTCCCACTCGGTGGCCTGGCCGCCTGCCCCCCCCCCCCCCCACCCCCACCCCCCCAAAAAAATAGGAAAATGCGCCCTAGGGGGCTTCTTACGCGTGTGTAGCTGGCCCAACTAGAAGCAATTTCATATGGGAGACTAAGCAGACTACGGTAAGGGAGACATCGACAGGAAATTTCTTAATTTATATTTAATCATATAGAGATCTCAATCATACAAGCTGTTGTATATAAACAGCCCAAGTAACGACCTGTGCTACAGTTACAGTACAACTTCGTACTGTGATAAGATTACTGCCCAGAATAATAAAGATGAATTTCAGAATTTTTTGTAGAACAGTATAAGAAGATGAATGATGCTGGTATTATTTGTCATCATATACTTACCATACATCATATGGTGTTTCATAAGATGTTCCGTATATGCTATAAAAGCTCACAGTATCTGGTAGTTTAGCATTTTCGAGAATACGACGAGTCTCAGTAGCCCATTTGAAGATGGCCATATTGAATGGTAGTGTTGCACTATGTATGCAGTCATATGTGGATCCGTCTGGCTTCAAGAAGGGGTCGTGAACTCTGATATAAATTGGTACAGACAGAAATTGGTACAGATGTAGCGGATGGAAATTCAGTTCAGCTAGTACAATATGTATGCAGCAGACAGAAATTGGTACAGATGTAGCGGACGGACAGAGTTGTCCAACGGACAAAGCGGACAAATTAGTTAGCGGACGCGGACGCCGCTAATGATGCAATTAGCCTAACGGACGGGGCGGAATGTGGCGGACAGTCCGTGGACATGTCCACCTGCATCCTGAGTAGTGCAATTGTCTTCCCATTATACTTAAGCTACATACAGATGAAAGAATAGAATGAAGTATCAATCAAGTAGCTAACCAAGAGTCAACAAAGTCATTAAACCAGTATACAGATCTTTATGCAAGGGTCAGGTGAACTTCCGCAATTTCAGAAACTTAAATGTAAGGAGAACTTTTTTTGAGAATATACAAGGAAAAGTGACAATGTCTAAATAGTTGATTGCACCTTTTAGGTTAAACACAACATAACAATCAAGAGGCAACATGCATAGAAGGTGGCACCTGGTATGAAGCTCATAGTCTCAGCTGGTGGATTTCCCCACCCACAATCAATAATGCAATAAACTCCTTTGCAATGGACATTCAAAGTAAAGAAGTTCTGGAATTCACAAATAATGTGTACACTGTGAAATTAATGTACTAGACAACGTTCAGGCAGTTCTCATGTGCAATACAACAAGGCCTTCTGTATGCTCTATCAACATGTTTTCTGTCTCCAGTAGATGAGCTTGTGAGTCCCTTATGCACCACGAACAAATACAAACGATACAATTATACAAAAAACATGTACAGGTTGAGTATGGACACCTCATTATTCTGTAAAGCTTCTTCAAACAGAGAAACACAATCAGTTGATTCATCGAGAACCAGCTCTGCTGTTCCATCCTTGTCAGCATTCTTTCGCCAAACCTGAACTATTAGTTTTTCCTTCCACTTGAAGTTTGGATTTAGCAGCATTTTATAGATTGATGGGCACTCAACAAGCAACATAGAGAGAGGAGACGGATATTATTTTTAGATGGCATCAAATAACATGTGTACAATAGCAAACATTGATGAATTCACGAAACTTAGTTGCAACATGATCAAAAAATTACCAGTTGGTGCATCGCCCAACGAGAAACAAAAAAGAATCTTTCAAAACCATAAACAAACTGCAGTCCAGTAAGTAGAGAATCATTTACGCATCCTGGACCACCTGCCAAGATATGAGAACTAATATAAGAAGTGTATACTATCATAGGTCAGCAGTGGCAGATTACATCAATTGACTGAAAGTGCATTACCTTGAAATGGACAAGCAATGCAAATCCATCTACTGACATACTCTGAAAATATCTATAAAAAAAACAAAAGGGGAAGGTTTGAGATGTAAAATTTGGTTGCACGGGCAAGGTGGCATATCAAACAAAGCAGCTCACATCATGATTCATAGACATGAAACAGTGCACTACCAATCCTCCCATAGAATGTGAGATTATGTTATTTTTTTCCACCAGAGGTCTTATAAGCTATCTCAAGTTTTGCTCTCAAACCAGCCATTGCTTTGTCTATCCTGCCAGATAAAACCATTGTTACAGCACACTGCACTTGCAACAGTAAAATGAATTTACATTAATTCATTTATTTATCGATGCTGCTGACTAGAGTTAAGTTAGAGCAAACAAACACACCTAAGAGTTAAGTTAGAGCATTATACCTGTTGCTCTGACGAAAATCATAGCCATATCCAAATAGTGTTGTTCCTTTCTCGTATCCACAGTCAATGAGAATATCGATCATATCATGGAAGTGATACACCAGTCACATGGAGTAGCTCTACAAACTGAAGTTAAAACACCAAGAGCACAAATCAGAACACAGCAAATATGTTCTCTGAGAATCTGGTGGCATCAGAAAGATGATTTGCCTCTTCAATATTTGTATTGGACAGACTACAGGATTAAATACCCACCATTAGAGTCTATCCATCCCACGAATACTCGAACGTAAAATCATCTGGTATCAACACCTAAAATGCTATATTTTTTCGGAAGTAGAGGTTCTCTATCAATTTCGGTACAACACAAAATAACTTTCCCTCTTACTTTTTACTCAATGGTGAGAGAATTCCACCTGAAAATGGAATAAATGTGAATACCAAGAGCAATTATGCAGCATCAGCATGCTTTCGCTGATGGCTTATTCATTCCAAAACAAATCTCGTAGACATGGCATGCAAGCATGCTCGAAACTTAGCATGTCTTATCAAACTAGTCATGGACTAACTTGATGTGACATGTTAGTGCATCAGCAAGAAACAATCATGTAGCTGACAAGATTTATCTGCAGCTTTGAAAACTCTGAACTCCAATCAAAGTCTGTTTTTCTTTTCCAATCAAAGTCTGTTGTTTTTAAACCCTTCTAAAAAAAAGTCTGTAGTTTTTAAACATGCTCTTGAACCTCAGTGAGTGTTACCATCATGACCTAGACGATTGATCTGAGGAATGGTGACCCGGTTACAAGCTTGTAACTGGGAGTACTTCAATGGGTTGAACAAGTGCACAACTCTCTTCAGAACGTCATTCTTCCTTTTGCGTCCGAACTTTCGGTCATGTTGCTGTCTACAGAATTCGGATATTGTTCCTCAAGAAAATGGCCAATATATAAGTTAAATTTCTGCTGGTAATAGATCTATATAATCATTGGACAATCACACTCTCGTCTGTTCTATTGCAGCTCGGTCTGAACTCTGAAGTACCTTTTTTTCGTTGTTGGATATCTAAAGTACATCGTGTCCCAGTTGCCAACTTGCCACTGCAATGTTCTTTCCCTTTTTTCTTATTTTCTTTTACTCCCTGAAATAGTAAGAAGTGAGCCTTATAAAAGTGGACGGAGGGAGTAGCTTATTTCGAGGGCTTAATTTGTCCAAGTTCATATTATGTTAAGCTCATAATCCCCCCTGCAAAAAAAGCTCATAATTCGGATTGCTTCCTATTTCCATACAGTACAAATGCACATGTTGGTACTGTTACTATACAGCAGCTTCCTGATATGGGTAATAAAGCAGAAGATGTTCATGCACGTGCTTTAAATTATCAGTGTAGGACAATAGGACATGACCAGGTGATACGCGTCCCCACTGTCACTGACTGTACAATGGTGCCACATACACTGGTGTCTTCAATGCTTGCTCTCCCCAAGGTTCTCTACAGAGTGCCTTGCACATCCTATTTATACCACAAAGCTGAAACACTTTGTCCAGCAATTACGGCTTGTTGTTTGAGAGTTTTGTTTACTCGGATTTGTAGGCATTAAGAGTATGCCGGGAAGAGAAAGAAAGAGAGAGCTCAAGAGCACTAGGAATGGGAACATGGTGGAACGGCTAACTTGTTTGTTTCCATCTCTAATGTTGTGTTGGAGGTGCAAATATTTGGTTTGGTGCTTTCCTAATGCCTCCAATTCCTACCGTTCTTGTGCACTTCTTCCTCTTCCTTTTGGCTTATGCATAGCATCGATTCAGAAACCACAAACACATTAGCACATATTTAGCTAATGTGATATCTCGAAGGTGAGTCGGGAAGAGGAAGAAAAGAGGGCATAAGAGCAGTTGGAGTGGGAACATGGAGGAAGCCTAACTTGCTTTGTTTTCACCTCTTAACTGGAGGTGAGAACTCAGTTTGGTGTTTCCCGATGCCTCCCATTCCTATTGTTCTTAAGCACTCCTTCCTCTTCCTTTTGGGGGGCTTGCTCAGTTGCTTTGGCGTAGAAACCAAATGTATATGTGCGCATATTCGGTGTGAGATCTCAAAAGCAAACTAGGAAGAGGAAGAAAGAGAGGGCAAGAGCAGTGGAAATGAGAGCATAGTCAGAGCTACCCATTCCACACATAGAGTCTGGACCAGGGTTTGCTTCTGGTAACAATCGCACAACTATTAACTTCATATTAAAATATAAAAACAGTGACATGGTTACTTTATGATATCCTGCTATTTCTCTTTTGACAAGATTAAAGGGATTATGGAGGAGTCCCAAGCTAATCTTATGATATCTTTCAGCTTACATATTTGTCACTTCTTCATCTATCATTTCTTTTGGGAGACAAGTATCTATGTAGTCGTTCACACATGTGCATTACACCTATATGTAGAAAACACATCATATATGTTTCGCATGATCATTTACATGAATATTTTAAAAAACAAAATTGGAGCAACAATTATTCACAAGAGGGCAAGGCGTGTAAAGAAGGAAAACATGACTTGCCAAAAAAGAAACAAAGATATACACAGAGCAGAAATCCTTTGAGATTAAGAGGCCTTTTATGGCACTTGAAAGTGATGATACCATTCATTAGTGCCACTGTGCTAATTTGTTTCAACAGACAAGGTGTTATGACCTGAAATTTATTCCGAGAAATTGTGAATGGTGTTTTGATTTTGTTATCACTACGTAATATATGAGAGAACTTCCTATGCGATCCTGAAATATTAAACAGTTTACATGATCCAACATAAAACTTCATTAAAATTGTGGGTATGATGCCTACCAGTTTTAACCATTTCAGCAGTAATTACCAGGTGTATGAAATGTTAAATTGTTTGCTTCAAAGGCAAAACAATAAATAGAATGTAAAAAGAAAGGCAGCTAAAGTTTCGAAAAGAACGCACAAATAATTATGTTCACAAACATCATGTTCTTATCGTAAACTACCATGAATATTTTAGGTAACCACGCCCCAACTGCAAGACACAAGATTTAAGTGTGCACTCCTAGGCTTGGCAGCTCCCACAATCTTCGTCTCCTCAATTACGTGAACATGTGCCATTGAATTTGAGGAAGGGAGAGGGCATAGAACTTATGGTGCCAACTTTTTTTGACAGTGAACTTATGGTCCCAACTTCATGAAGCATTGGGTTCCAACCACGTTGTCTCAAAGCTCCATCCATAGATACCATTACACCAGAAACCAATTTTAGCCCCCTAATATCTCATATACTGCAAGGTTATGTGTTTCCTTTGGAAAATTTGATTGAAGTTCATGCCTTTAATTTATAAACCTGAAAAAAAATTGATGGACTGGTGGACTATATTAGCTTAGGCTCAGTATTTTTTGTCCTATGTGCGGTAAGCAACCAGTGTCCACAAAATCCAGTCTTTTGATCCTTACCTGTCCGCAACCTAAATGCAATTTACAGTCCACGTGAACCAAAGGCCTGCCCCTATCCAGTTATCCATTCTCCAAGAGCACTAGCAATTCAAAGGACAAAAAAGTTTTTCATACGGCACTACTAACAACCATCACCTGTTCCTCTATCTCTATTTGTCCATTTCGTCTTCTCCCATTTTCCCCAATTAACAGACACCCAGACCCCAGTGTGGCAGTGTCTCAAGAATACCCCCACAAAAATACTCCCACGGGCCATGCTCAACAACAGCTCAAGGGAAGGGGCAACGCACACGAAAGAAAAGATCCGTTTTTCAACTCCATTCAGTGAACTAGCACCGAGAAGCACACTCACCCAGGAAGGATCGAGAATGTCG